>JAJOZX010003037.1:285000-551597 GCA_023014485.1 Bathynomus jamesi
GACTACACAAGTATCCACATAGGTACAAACGTCGGTACTGAATATCTTTGTAATCAGTAAAGCACTCCCAGTAGGCGATTGCAGAATTGGCTCAGCATTTAATTTGAAACAATTTTAAAATCTTGTCTTCTTGACATCATCAGACTGCATGTAAATTTTGAGAAGTGAAATACATATTACATATTGATGAAAACAATATCTGCAAAATTAAAACACAGCTGTTCAGTAAAACAATGGGTATTGTATAAGAAAATGCAATCAATTAGTAAACTGTATTTGTAAGACTAAGGAAGTTTTTTCAACATATATACCTACATTTTCATTTATAATTATATTCATATTGCCTCCACAGGGACAATTGAATAATAAGTCATTCAATGAAAAATAATGGCAGTTAAAAATAAGCACAAAAATACAAAAAAATTGCGAAATTATTCATTAATAGATGCACATAACGTTTGTAATACATCATTAATTTATCATCTGTCAGTAATTATTAGTTAGCTATTGCTTAACGCGAATTCATATTTCACAATTTCGGAAAAAACGAGATACAGTGTAATCATTAGTGGTAAATTTTACAAGAAGACAATCTTTCAGTAAAGAGAAACATATTCCTAATTTTCTTTCCTCGTTTAATACAATTTTAAATTACACGGTGGTTTTCAAGCGTACTCGTGTTACGCGAGAGCTCCCTAGTATGTGAGCTCAATTAGATATTTCGCCATTACTACGGAAAAACCTTTTTACAGCTGGATTGTTTTTATAGGTTTATGTTTGTGGCTCTTTGTATCGTCGACGCTTAGCCTGAAGAAATTTTGCTACTGCTGGACGTGGATCAAAATGACTTGCACCAACACCATTTAATGCAATAAGCAATCTGTTGTTGGCACCCTGCAATGACATCGCAAGCCTTCTGTCACTACGGAAAATATTATAATGCAATACCACTCTTTCTACTGCCATTGAATGTGGAGCTGCAGTGAGAACAAGACTCACGAGTGCTGTAAGTGGAGAGTCAGGATTTTTGGTCACAGCTTCAGAAATACGTTTGAATTTCGTGTTGATGTCTTCATGTTCGTTCAACCTCGGATTGTTGATAAAAATATCTATACAATCGTCAGTAAGTTTCATAGAGTCAAAATGTCTGTTCATTTTCCGAAGAAGAATGTTAGCCTTTCTGGCCATAACTTCAGGAGATGTCGAATTAAAAACCTCTGAAATTTCTTTTAACGACGCATTTGCTCCTTCGTCCATTCTCTTTTACAAGAAATTCTTAATTGACTCAAGTGTCTCGTGCCTAATAGCACTGAAAGAGCGATTTGATAACGTGACAAGCTGATTAGAAATTGCTCTTCTTGCTCTTCTAACTGCACCTGTATCTTCTCTTGCCTCCTTATGTTGATCGCCATCCGTTGTCGGTGTACTTGTTCCTGCACCTTCGTCTACATCTCCCAATTTCTCCTCCCAACCACCGATATATGGTTTGTCCACCATCGTCGTGATACACTCGATGTATCGAGTTTGGATTGCCGGAATATCGAACAGTGTTAGGTCTGTTTTTTTGGAATTCCTTTTGTAGACAGGCAAGGTGATGAAGAATGTCAGCCATTAAACCAGTCAGTCTATATTGCTGACCTCCTGCCTCCCACATACGCAAAAAACCAGACGCCTGTTGCTTAGTGATTCTATCGTCAGTGGAGGAGATGCTTTCCCAGAAAGCAACACATGCTGACAGATTGTTAAGTAGACTGACGCACATTGCTTGGACATGTTGGGAAAATCGTACTTCTGGTGGATTTAATAAACTGTTTGAACGTCAACCCTAGTTTTTTGCATTCAATTTTCACACACTTGGTACGGACAGAAGACACATGAAAATATTTGACAGTATCTTTCACCTGGGAATACCATCGCTTCAATTCAGGAACAGTTGTGATTAACTCGTGAAACACCAAATCAGTTCTATGGCACACACACCATGTATGCAAGGAACCAGCCGTTGTAGTTCATCATTCAGTTTCTTCCACAACCCAGAATTGATACCGGTGTTGGCTGCTTCACCATCAGTTGTAAGGGATAACAGCTTGTCGAAAACAGGTGCATTGAAGTTAATTTCATTCATGTTGTCGCTCTCGATGTCGTCATCATCGCTTGAATCTTGGCCTTCTGGCGCTAGATTATTATACTGAAATGATACATCGCCAGGCCTCTCTAAGCTTCTACCGAGAGCTTCCAGTAAGCCATTAGCTCCTCCTTCAACAGGCTCCACAGCTGCAAGAAAATGTGTAGTAATAACGCCATCTTTCACCAATCTTGCAGTCACAAACTTAATGCCTAGTTGTTGACGATCACATGATCCATCAATTTGTATTCCTAAAGCATCGCATTGATTTATTTCTCCAATGAGATTCTCCTTAAATACATCACCAATGCATGACAACATTTCATAGTAAATATTTGTCGTGCGATAGTGCATATCTGAACCTGTGGGTCTAAATGGTTCCATGTTGCAATCCCAGTCTTGGGAAAACTTCTGTACAAGTTGGTCGGAAAAGATATTGGTGAGACACCTTGATGGCCAGGAATATCCTGATACGGTTTCACACTGAGTGTCATTGTAGCAGTCCATTGCCAGGCGAAGTAGTTGTGAAACTTCCTGGATTCTATATCTCTTGAAGAGATTCAGCCAAGGATGTTTGTCGCTCTGCTTTTGAAACTGATCATGTAATTTGCTTGCCTCTAGTGCAGCTGCATGTGGTTTACCCTGAAGATGCTCAATTAAGCGCTGTGCTCCAAGCTTACCTTCTGTTCGTGCTCCCGTACTGGATGCATAAGGTACACTTCTGTTCAATGAAACCTTCTCAGCATCATCTATGAAACTGCAACAAACATTACACTTAACAAACAATCGAGTTTCTTTTATCCTTGTTTTAATTCTTGTAAGAACCGAATCCGATGAATACATGTTCAACAATCTGTTAATATTAAGAGGTAAGCCCATATAGTACGATGTGGAACCAGTAGAAGTGGAAGATGAATTGGCCACATCCGCATCTTGACCAATACTTGAAGCTGAGGTCTCTGGGTATGGACATTGAGAAGAGGCTGTATTTGAACAGTCAGATGGCATAATTGAAGAACCTGTCAACCCTGTATCACTGGCCGTTGTAGATGTCAATGGTCGTTCATTAGCTGTAATTCCAACAGACTGAGGTTCTTTACTGTGTTTTATTGTTCGACTTGAAAAAACTAGATATGTCCATTGAACCAACAGAATCATCTTTTTTAATTTTTTACGACTAGACATTTTAGTATTCAAATACAATCTGTAATAGACAACCAATATTATTGATGTATGAATTTAATTTAGCATAATAAAGTGAATTGGTTACTAAAACATAGTAAAAATATTTTTAGTAGAAATAAAACACAACAATAAAGTAAATTTATAGCTAATTGAAAGAGCAATGAATATCAATAAAAAATCTGATTGGTTTCAATAATCTGATATGCCTATAAACTATAAATATAACCTATATAAACTATAAATATAACCTATATAAACCCCCACTATTATTTAATAACAAATATTAATAGTGTATTAGTCTTGTGTATTATATTAATAGTGTATTAGTAGTAAATATTAGTCTTGTAGGTTATCCCCCCCCCCCCACTATTAATAACAAATATTAATAGTGGGGGGGGAGATAACCTACAAGAAGCATAAATAAAGTATTCAACAATTTTTAACGAAAAAATAATATACATTTGTAGGTAATACCATGTAATATTGTTTATATATAGTCTCATTATGTATGAAAATAAAAATATTGTGATAAATATTACGGATAATAAAACAACCAATTATTATATTTTGAACTAGGTAAATAGAATAAAATAGGATAAACAGTATGCAAATATACAATTATGCAATATAAAAAATTGCCACTGTAAAAGACCCAAACACGCATTCATGTGTCACTTGCTCAAGATTGGCATAATTAGGCCCTGTAGCTGTAGCTATGCCTACCTGCTACCTGCATATCAACCATTATGTAATAGCATGCAAATGAATACATAAATGCATAATTGCATTAGAATAAATAATTTCAATCACATAAACATAGGAAATAGGTTGTTTCATATTTGCTTCAATAGTCAAAGTTAGGCCGCCATCCATGATTCCATCACATTACAATTATATACCAAGGCAGCATTAGCAAGTCAATATCTTAATACTGCAATATAATATGAGTAAAATTAAACTATGTAATAGAACTTATAGAAAACAAAGTTATTTATTTACCTCTATCCCCTTTAAAAGCACTTAAATTAAAAGCAACAGAAATGAACAGATCAAGCTGGCTATTACACTCATTGCTTTAGTATTAGGGCCAGCATGGGTCTTGTTTACAATGGATTTTATGGCAAATGCCAAACTACCGATTAGATTTATAGCCAAGTTGGCTGTATTCTTTTGGCTGCTTTATCCATGGATTTGACCGAGTTTTTTTAGATGATTGAATACAGTATTATTTTGTTTTTTAACTGGGTGGGTGAAATCTATTTAGTGGGTGGGTGAAATCCTTTACTGGGTGGGTGATCACCCACCCAGTTA
Organism: Bathynomus jamesi; assembly: GCA_023014485.1. Taxonomy (NCBI): domain Eukaryota; kingdom Metazoa; phylum Arthropoda; class Malacostraca; order Isopoda; family Cirolanidae; genus Bathynomus; species Bathynomus jamesi. The sequence goes on from JAJOZX010003037.1 coordinate 289,622, forward strand.
ACATGTTAGATTTAGGCCTGGAGGACCGGTATAGAGTTGTTCAAAAGGGGACCAACGGAAACTCCTGCAGCAGTGATGTTGCTTCTTGCAGGATGAAATTGTAGAGGGCCTTGATGATAGACTTCGTATATGCTCGACCGGAGCCTTGAAGGAACAGCGGGTTGCGTGACCAGTGGTGCTACTGACGAAGGTGCTGAGAGTGAGACGTAACGACCAAGACGAGAAAATGGCAGGCGAGTGATTTGAGAAAGAACCTGCATTTTATAGGCCTTGGTGACGTCCTCTGGTGGTCGTTTCGGGAAATACCACAAAATCTGTTTCCTGTGGGTCTGTTTCATGCCCCCACGTGTATAGCCTTTGTTTTGATTCATGGCTGATTGAGAACAGCGGGGAAAGGATTTCCTGTCGGCCTCTACATTATATATATATATATATTATATATATATATATATATATATATATATATATATATATATATGTAAATAAATTATTTATTTTTTCCTTATCAGTCACCCCGCCCCTTTTCATATCACGCTTCCCCTTTATCATTATCCACCCACCTTTTGAGACATTAGAATTTCCCCCCCTTTTCTCCTCACTGGCACTAACACTGGTACCCCCCCCACCCCCCCACCCCACCCACCTCTATATTATTTTTGTGCCTATGCTACTTAAAGCTATAAAATGAATTGTAAATTACAAGCGAATTTCTGGATAATGCTATCGTTTTGTGGAATATAAGATGCATGTACAGCTTGGGAGAAAAGTCTTTAAGGATTTTATACATACAACTATTTAGTTAACAACATTATACAGATAAGTGTTCAAATGATGAAACAAATTAAACAAAAAGTCTAAGAATTTTATTCATACAAATATTTTGTTAAATTGTAATTTAATCTTCAAAGATTTTTCCATCCGCTATGGTGCATTCGTGGATTCTCTTTGTAAAACTCTTCATTGTTCTTCTGAACGTATAGAGTGGGATCGTTTTCAGTTTTCAGTTTTTCAGTTTAGTTCAATTCAGTTCATCTATTCTGCGGCTAACGGCATTCACATTTAGATAGCTGAAACCAGGAGTGTAGAGTTTGTCACGCAAATAAGCTCAAAGTCAGAACTCACATGGGGTTGAAGCAGGTGATCTGGCTGGCCGCTCGATGGGACCTCGCTGCCCAACGCATCTTCCTTCAACGTTCGCATCCAGAATCTCACTGGTAGCTGCAGAGTAATGTTAAAGCCAATTCCTGCCAACGCCATTAGTAAACTCTAGCAAAACTTTGTCTCTCAATACTTGGCAAAAGCGTTTTCCATCCATCGTATCTCTCGATATGTCAAAGGAAACGAGTCTTGAATAACCAATGCACGCCCAAACTGTTAGTGAAGTCGTTTTAACGGGTTTACCCAATCCTATTTTAGGATTTTTTTTCGCCAAGTAGTAAACGTTGTATTTATTTCTTTTACTCGTTAAACCGAAGACACATTCCTCTGAAAATTTGATCTTTCCAAGGAAATTTGGATCACTGTTGAACTTTTCTCTCATTGTTTCAGCAAACTGCAGACGTCTATCACAATCATCATCGTATATGAACTGAGTAAATGGGTTTGTAGTCGTGGTAGCCCTGTGATTTTATTATCTTTGCTACTGAAAATTTGGAAATATCTAATTCCTGTGCGATTTTTCTCGTTGAAGTTGTTGGATCGGCTTGAAAATCAGCCAGGACATTTTCTTTGTTGTCTCCTGTCGCCGTCACTGGTCTTCCGCTTCTTGGATGATCTTTTATCAGCCTCCCTGTTTCCAAAAGTTTGAGTTTCTAGTATCGAAGAGTGGTTGCATTTGGTGGTGGTTTATTATAGTTTTTCTTGAAATAAACGCACACTTTCTTCACAGTTATTATAAGAAATAGCCCCCGATACAAAATACACTTTTTCGTCATTGCTGTATTCCATCTTTACTGACATGGTGTTTACTGGGCCTAGGGCCTTCCTGGTCTAGCCTAGGGTCATTTCTGGCCTTGTATGGTTACTTTGAAAAGTATCGCATACACTTGCAGTGATATCATTGGAATTTATTTATTACCACCAAATTATTTGTACAGTATGTATAAAATCCTTAAAGGCTTTTCTCCCACCCTGTATATCCAATGAAAAGGAAATAACCAAGAGATTTTCAAGAGCTCGTTTCTTCGTACGAGATCTATAGAATGTTTTCTGATTGAGCATAGCGTTCTGTTCAAGAAACTAATTGGTTAACCCAATTTCTTGAACATTTTATGTACGATAGTTATCTTTTTCTGTGGGGCCATTCAAAATCACGTGGTCCTTAAAGGGGGGGGGGAGAGGGGTTGCTTATTTGACCACCAAGGGCCACATGGAGGAGGGGTTCCTTATTTGACCACGAAGGGCCACGTGGGGGAGGGGGTCTTGACGTTTAACCACGTGGCCACTACTAAGCATTTAAAATATCCTATTTATAATATTGTTTATCATATATATATATATATATATATATAATATAAAATATTTTGTAACTCCAGAAAATTGCAGAAAACTCGAATCTTTATAAACACGAATTCGCTGTACTTTTATTTCAGAAAATTCTAGAAGATTCGAATCTAACGTTCATGAAACACAAATTCGCCATACTTTTAATTTGATTATTTTTAATTTGATTTATTTTAATTTGCATAAGAGAAGGGGTGGGGGTGACATCAGAAAACCACGTGGTTTTGGAGGGGATTTAAGTCATTGGCCACAAATGACCACAAGGGGGGAACGGTTTGAAAACCAATCGAAAAAGGACCACGTGGTTTTTTGAATGACCCCTGTACTATAAAAATGGAGCCCCGTCCGTCTGTCCGTCTTTATTCCGGATTGGTTGAAAGATATTGACATCACTGACACGTCATAAAATGGGCGGAGCCCTAGCGCGTGCTTTTCACTGTGCATTTACGATTCAGCAAAGAAAATTATAATTTTTTTTAATTAGACAAAAATTTGAATTTTTAAAAATCTCTGTATATGCTGTCTATCTGTTTCACCCACGGAAATGGCTCCTCGAGAGAAAAAATTATTAGGTAAAAGTATTAAAATTAATCTAAACCTACGGGAAAATTATTGAGTGCCCGGTTAATTGAATCCCCGGTTAGGTCAACTGTACGCCCTTGACAATTGGTTAGGTTAAGTCGTGATATTTTCGTTAAAACTAACAAAAATATTAGTTGACCTAATCGGGCATTCACTTAATCTAACCAGTTTGTTAATTTTAACGTTAAAAAAATATATTTTTGACTGTACAGTAAAAAAAAAAATAATTTAATCTTGACGATTGGTTAGGTTAAGTTGTGATATTTTCGTAAAAGAAAAAAAATTATATTATTTTTGGACGTTTTCCAGTTTATGTACCGTTTTCTACAGTACATTACATACAGCATAGTAAACATTTTTAGATTGAAATTTAAAGTTATAATGTAGGTTAGGTTATCAAGAACTCATTTTTGATCACTCATTTTTGATCACTCATTTTTGATCTGAAAAGAAGCAAAAATAAATCATATGAAAAACGGTACACAAACTGGGAAAGGTCCTTATTTTTGACTGTATCGTAACTATGTATTATCTGAAGGGTAATAACTGCGTTCCGCAGGAACTACCAAAAATATCCCGCCAGTTGACCGGGATATTTTTGCTACCTGCTACGGCTACCTGCATGAAGGGCGGGTCCTCTGCTAGTTTATCTAAAATCTGTATCCTGCATTGACGGCTCCTCTCTCCAAAATTGGATGACAGGAAAGCCAATGTATGCGAGACTCATTCTCTCTCTCTCTTTCCTAAAAATCTGGAAACGGCTTGTTTTGGCGAAACCTGATGATTACTATATCCAGCAAAAGTCCTTGGTTTTTATCTGTTTTCATGGTGAATTTAATTGAAGGAACGCATTCATTCAAATTATGCAGCATATCTAGAGATAATATTGTCTATAAATAGGACATCATCAACATAAAGGTCAAGAATAATGGGGAGGAATCTTCTTTCAAATAATTCTATTTATATGAATATACTGCCAAGGGTACCAGAAAGAGGAACCCCCATTGCTAAACCCCGTGGCTGCTGAAAAAAAATTATTAAACAAAATCGTGAAAGACAATTTGATCAGCTGGTTTAACGGGGAATTAATTATTTTCAAACTCCAAATATTCTAAGCCAGTGAAGAGTATCTTTGTAGATAAGGTTGCGCGTCAAAGCTAATTTAACTAAATCACTAATGTTTACTAAATCCGCCGAGTTTGTTAGGTGAAAGGTAGAAATATTGCCAACCAACACACAAATTCCTGGAGAGTCATTTTGCTATATTGAAGTAAAAAACAAAAAATCGTTTATTCTTTTACAATAAGAAATATACGAGGTACTCATAAAGGAATGAAATTAAGTAGGATGAGTTCACAAAAGAATGAATAGGCTAATAAATTCATTGTAAAAGAATAAAACAAACATCAGTTTATCAGATGAACATTATGAAAAATGTATGGGAATTTGTAGGGAAATATTAGTTAACTATAAGAATGTCTGAAGATCTCGGATCTCGCGAATTTAGTTTAAAATTAAATGAACATTATGCGAGCCTAGGTTTTAAAATGAAATAATTTTTTTACGCATCTGTATAGCAAGATATACCTTGCAGGCGTATTCAGTCTTAAATATTGTTCATACATATACATCAGTTGAGGAACATCTACTCCAAATGGAGGACAATAGCGTAAGTGACTCATTACCAGACTGTTTACAATCAATGTTCTCGTCGCTATATTGAAGTTTTCGTTTTTGCAGATAAATGTACTCGTAGGTGCTCTGCCTTTTTTTCCACAATGTATATACGTGAAGTGAAAATTTCCGGTTTTAAAAGAACACCTCGTTTATGCGTCTTAGGTGAACCATAAAAGCAGGATAAAAATGGCCCTGTAAATATTAATTTTTTTTTCCGAAGTTCAGAGTAATTTCTTATAAGCAAAGATTTCAGGTAAAGATTTTTTGTAGGTAGCGGCATCATTAAGTTGGACTAAAATTATATCGCAGGGTTTACATTTGTGCATGACAACAGTTCGGTTACCTCTATCCGACCTTGTAATTACTAAGTTGTTATTTTTCATTAATTTTAAGAGAGAGTGCCAAAGAATACCAGGAATATAACTGCCATTATTTAGATTTTGGAGTAAATCATTTGAACGGAAATCTTTCGGAAATCGAAATCTTTTAATTTTTTGGCGAATTTATCAAACGAGATTAAAAGTGTGGTAATGAGTTAAAGAGATCGTTAATCCCGAAAGAAAGACCATATTGAAGGATGATAATCCCCTAAAAAATACACAGCTTAAGAAAACACATTTAACCATGAAATCCCAATTAGATATTTTACGCAATAAAGTCTTCCTAAAAACGATATTATACTAACTGTTCAAATGTCTAAATTATTCGTATTGTCTTTAACGTTAGCGTAGCAATTGTTTAAAATAAATGTTAAATGCATAGTCGGGAAGATTTAAGAGAAAATAAATAATTAAGAAAATTTATTAAAACCTTTTTGCACTCGAAAGAATAGTTTTTTTCCTTCGATCCTTTCTTTTAGAATGTGGAAGGAAAAAAGGGGAAAGCGAATCACTGATGTGAACATTTGTCTGGCAGACAATAAAGATTTCGATAAGACCTTGTTCTCTCTCTCGCGTAGCTCTCAACGATACGATGTTTTTGTAGAAATAATATAAGGTTTAATCAGGGTTGCCACTAGGACTTTAAAAGCTTTAAATTGGCTTTAAATTTTGAACTTGAAAAATAGCTTTAATGCTTCTTTATTTGGTGTGGGGAGCTTTAAAATGGCTTTATTCAGCATAATAATAATAATTACTTATTTACTAATGGATAAATAAAGAAGGCCTTTGTTGCTTTAAATTGTCATAGTCTGATCGTAATGAATAAATAATGTAAAGTACGAACATATGTGTCGTGTGATGTGTAGATCTCGCTTTATGTAGATCACACCATACATAGGTATTGCTGACGGTACACGTGCGGAGTGCTGCAGGGATTTGGGCGAAGTGTTGGTAATTTTGGCCTAAAAATTTTTGTATGTTCCTATCTTACACATATTGCCTCTTTGAGCAGAACTGTATAGAAGCTGCTGGCATTCCATCCGAATGCTGATATGTTCCGTGTACAAGAAGCATCCTAAATGAATGTTTTCCCGCCTATAATGATTATATATATATATATATATATATATATTATATATATTATATATATTATATATATTATATATTATATATATATATATATATATTTATTTATTTATTTATTTATTTATTTATTTATTTATTAGGGTGGTTCTTATTTTTTGAAATTGCGAATTTCACCGTCTCACCCCTCAATATATTCCATTTGACAAAAAAACAAAATATGCAAAATCTCAAGTAATTATAAATATTCTTATTGGTGCCGCACAAGGACTCAAATTTAGTTAATTAATTATTGAAACATAAATATACGAATTTTTTATTAGCGTTCCATTATAAAGGCAAATAACAGCAGTTAAAGGACAGCATAAACTAAAATAGACATTGACTACTGATTAATTAGAAACATAGTAGCATAGAAAGCATACTAGATTTGACCTAGTAGGGATGGCTGCTTATGAGGCACCCTTAAATATTAATTGATTTTTAATAAAACTACTTTGGTACACGTTTTATATTAATAGGAAAAAAATGCGGGGTGAAACCCTGAAATTTTATATATTTAATTTTTCCTATACAGTATACATATAAGAACCACCCAATCAACAAAAAATTTAACGTGGAATCCGAACCACGCCCCACCAGCAGCCCAGCGTCTTAACCACTAGGCTACACACTACACAGGGTACCCATTTATTTACCAACCAATTTTTTTTTTATTGTGCGAAAAGATGAATAGCTGGGTTTTGCTGCGTGCCGCCTGCCGTCATTGGGTTTCGATCTCGGGGGCCGATGGATTCGTAGTCAGCGACGCTGACCACTACACCATCGAGGCGCATATATATTAATTTTTAAATAGGTGTTTAAAATGGCTTTATTTTAAAGAAAATATGGCTTTATTTCAAAAGTTTGGAGTGGCAAACCTGGGCTTAATCCAAGCATTGTTGGTCAAGAATAAAGTTTCACAAGAACGAGGAAATCATATTTAAACATTATTAATTTAACACAATAACCGTGGGCGTAGATAAAATGTCAAAAATTCCAAAATATTAAAATAAAAGCTTTTTTAAAAAAAAAAAAAAAAAAAAAGGCTTTCGAAGGTATAGCCAATCTTCTTCGGATCCTCAACAATGATTAAACAAAAAATTAGATAAAAAAAAAACTATGTTCACATATAGGAATGAGGCCAACTACCGCATCTACATAGTACCTTTCTTTACAAATATTGATGAAACTGAAAAAAAAAAAAAGAACTTTTTGAATTTTGCTAAATTTACAACGTGGATAATTTAAATAAAGACGAAGGATACTTCAGTAAAGATTTTTAATTGGAGAAAAAGATATTGCCAAAAAATGTTTTGCTCACGAACCGATTTCGATGAAATGTGCACCGTCTTTCTGCGACGGGTATTTCTAGAAAGTTTCAATCTAATTGGATGTAAACCTTTGAAGTTAGGTTTTTTGCTGCCTAACTTTATTATAAACCTCTCCTACACTTTTGAAAGTTGTAATTGAGAGTTGGTCTTGACCATTTTGATACAATATACTAAAAAAACTCTTAAAACACTTTTCCAAATAAAACTCGTGTTCTTGCTTTGAACTTCACATTTCCCAAAAATGTGACCTTTGCCCTAAAGCATTTTTTTCCTTTTTTCACATTTTCCTGTAATTTTTTTGTTGGAAAGCTGTATATATTTATTAACTTCCATGCAAATTTGAAACACTCGATGCCATGCTTTTTTTATATAAATATTTTTATCTTGTATATTGAATTTTATATTTTGAGAAAATTGAATTTAGAAATTCTTGTAACCCTAAAAAATTTTCATTGTCCCAATAAATTTGGACGTAACACGTTTCATGCTTCTGGAATATACCGATATCTTGAATGTTTGAATGAAAACCGTGAAATAATTCATTTCCTGCTTCCCGTATACACTACGTTCCAAATTATTAAGCAGATTGCATTTTTTTCCAATGTTTTCAAAAGTTTTTCACCGATTTCAATGAAATTTATAGCAAATAATTACTATATATAGAAGCACTGATGGTATTCATTTCGATAAAATATTTTGATAATTAAAATAATTATCTCTTTTTATTGATTGAAAAATATGCAAAATATGATGTTCCGAATTATTAAGCAAGTATTCTATTTACAGATCTAAATGGTGAAAATGGGTAAGAAGAAGGATTTAACACCAACTGAGAAAAGAAAAATAGTCAAGTTACTCGCTGAAAATATAAAATCTATTGAAATTGCGAAGCAGTTTGGCAGAGCTTATCGAACTGTAAACAAGTTTTTAGCGGAGGGTACCAAACTGAGTCAGCGAAGTGATAAAGAAGCTATAAGAAAAGTGACAAGGCGGCAGATATTTGTAATCAAGCGCAAATTGCAAAGCATCCATTGTCCTCAAGTAAAGAGGATTTTGAGCAGGCTGGCATACATAATGTACCAAGAACATCTCGATGTGGAATCCTCCAAATAATTGGCAAGACGTGTAAACCTACGATTCAGTCACCATTAACACCCAGGTACAAGAAGCAGCGTGTTGAATGGGCGCGTCAGTACGTGAAAACAGATTTTAATACTGTATTGTTAACCGATGAATGAAGAGCAACCCTTGAGGGATCTGATGGTTGGTCAAGAAGATGGATTGCTAAGGGTCAATCTCTACCATGGAATGAGGTTTTCTTTTAGAAAGTTTGTGTAAGACTGGTAATTCATTTTTACACTATCAGGCACTTTGTATGGGACAGCTACTTCATTGCCTATCAATCCTGCCCGAAACATGACACTACCTCCACCTTGTTGGCGTCTTAATCTCGATGGTAGAAATTGGCTCTCAGCAATCCATCTTCTTGACCAAACATCAAGTCCCTCAAGAGTTGCTTTTCAGTCATCGGTAAACAATACAGTATTAAAATCTGTTTTCACGTACTGACGCGCCCATTCAACACGCTGCTTCTTGTACCTGGGTGTTAATTGTGACTGAATCGTAGGTTTACACGTCTTGCCAATTGTTTGGAGGATTCCACATCGAGATGTTCTTGATACATTATGTATGCCATAATATTACAGATATCTGCCGCCTTGTCACTTTTCTTATAGCTCCTTTATCACTTCGCTGCCTCAGTTTGGTACCCTCCGCTACAAACTCGTTTACAGTTCGATAAGCTCTGCCAAACTGCTTCGCAATTTCAATAGATTTTATATTTTCAGCGAGTAACTTGACTATTTTTCTTTTCTCAGTTAGTGTTAAATTCTTCTTCTTACCCATTTTCACCATTTAGATTCGTAAATAGAATACTTGCTTAATAATTCGGAACACAATATTTTACATATTTTTCAATGAAGAGATAATTATTTTAATTATCAAAATATTTTATCGAAATGAATATCATCAATGCCGTTATATATAGTGATTATTTGCTACAAATTTCATTGAAATCGGTGAAAAACGTTTGAAAACATTGGAAAAAATGTAATCTGCTTAATAATTTCGAACGCATTGTATATTTGAATTTACTCTGGTACCTCCTATATTTACTCGTCTGAAAAATGCAAATACTTCGACTTCATTATCCAAGAAAATTAACGAACATCGTATTCTACAGAGAAAATTACGAAGAAAGTAAAAAAATTGTTTTTTTTATTTTTTAAAAAGTCATCGTAGAGATACCTTTATCTCCCCTAAACTTGAATTTTGAAATCTTTCTCGCCCTTCATAAAACTGGTAACCTTTTATTTTAGTTCAACTAACTCGCTACATTCAAGTTTCGTCAGCTCTGATCATACTAGCTTACTACGTCTTTCGCTCACAATGCTGCTCCTCAGAGGGCAATTTATTTTTAAAGCATTCAGGTATTGGTAGAGAGAATCTTGCCTTAATGCATTTGGTAATTATATACATGTACAGGGTGTCCAAGAAATAATTGGTCATTTTGGTCATTAATCACTATGTATTCAATATATGGTTTTTTTTTATGCAGGAAGAGGGGGGCCAAGGGCGAATGCCTGCTAAAACGCCTTTCCCATAGAGGAAGAAGAGAGCCAAATTCAAGGTTCAAGGTTTTCGAGATGCCTGGACACTCTGCGTTTGAAAAGTTGGAGAACATAGAGAGGAGGAAAGATGGATTCAGGAAGGTTGTTCCAGAGTTGACCGGTTTAGTAGATGAAAGATTGAAAATACCGATCAACCCTTCTGTTAGAGAGTTGGACAGAAAATAAATGAGAGTGTCGAAAGTCTGGCACTGTGTACTCTCCTTAAATGAGGAGGCATGCAGTTACAAGGAAAAGAAGTACCTTGAAAGGCCTTGTGGCCCATACCGAGGAGGTACCAATGGCAACGGGTGCCAGGGAGAATTTTCTACACCTTCAAATAGTGTGCAAGATTTGGTCTAACCTTTTCTTGAACTGATCCACAGAGGAACTTCACAACTTCTGTTCCACGTGTCACAGATCTTATACGTAAAGTAATTCCCACACACACTAGTCCTAAACCGTTTCAAATCCAACTTCCAACCATTGTTGCGAGTTGGGTTATCATTTAAACTAAACATGCTTCTAAAATCGACATCGTTGAACCCGCGTAAGAGCTTGAAAACCTCGATGAGTTGACCGCGCAGCCTCCGAGTTTCCAGCGAAAACAAGTTCAGGGCGCGTAACCGTCGATTGTAGCCCATATGCCTAACGGAAGGGATTAACTTTGTGGCCCTCGCCTGCACTCGCTCCAGCCTCTCAATATCTTTCCTGAGGGTGGACGACCAGAACTGCAGAGCATACTCCAGGTGCGGCCGAACAAGGGAATTGTACAGTGAGAGCACAATCTCCTTGTTCCGAAACTGAAATTGCCTCCTGATATAACCCAACAGCTTCTGGGCTTTCTTTTTTACCTCTACGCACTGTTTGATAAACTTAAGGTCGCTGCTAATTAGCACACCAAAGTTCTTTTCCAAATCAGTCGCCTCGATATCATTCCCCAACATCGAGTAGTCCGACTTGGGATTGGCGTAGCCAATGTGCATCACTTTGCATTTACCCAAGTTAAACGGCATTTGCCATTTTTCGGACCACTCTCCTATCCTACCTAGGTCCGCACGCAGTTACTCGATTGCCTCCGGCGTACCAACATTGGCCCCAAGCTTTGTGTCATCAGCGAATTTGGCGATCCGACTGACGATGCCACCGTCTATATCATTTATGTAAATGATAAACAACAGCGGCCCCTAAACGGAACCCTGAGGAATCCCACTAGTGACCGAGGCCCAACCTGAACTAGCCCCTTTAATTACAACCCTCTGCCGCCTATTCTTCAGCCAGTTTTCATTCCACCTACCTATTTCCCCACCGATACCCGCGCGCGCACTTTCGCCATTAGCCGGCGGTGAGGTACCTTATCAAAGGCTTTCTGAAAGTCGAGATAAAGTATATCAATCGACCTACTCTTATCATACTCACTCAACATGACGTGGAAAAACTCGAGCAAGGTGGTGAGACATGACCTATTAGGGTGTGTCAATTTGGGAGGTGAAAATTAATTTTTGACAATTCCTTCACTGAGGGGTTTTAAAAATGTTTTTGGATGTGAAGAATTCAAATCTGCTATTATTTTTGTGATTGCTCAACAGTCAACACTCAGCTTGGTAAATCTACGTTTGATTAAAAAGCACATAAATTGCTCTCGGAAAACAACATTTATTAATTTTAGCTTCTCAAAATGTCAGGTAATGCTATAAAAATTTTAGTTTCTCTGCATAAAACATATCCTAGTAATCATAAAACATATCCTTGTAATCATAAAACATTAGAAAGTAATGACATCAGTAAAAAAAAATATTTAAACAAGTTTCATCAAGTCTTGCTTTGATTCGTTCTTGGACATCAGCCGCCGACTTGCTTCTTGGCCTCTGCTATAGCCCTCACGTTTCTCGTGTGTATACACCCTGCCTGCTGCCTCTGTGACTTGTTTCACACACCTCTCTATTGACTGAGCATGACAGGGCCACTGTGGAACTTGCATAGGCTTGTCAAAGAACTTCTTTACTTCCGCTGTAGTCAGTTTACATGTCAAAGGAGGTTCAAATACCCCGTCAGACCAGTCTGTCAGCTCCAACACGGAAGAAGCACTGGGGTTGATGGAAGGTGTCTTCCTGGGACGTACAGAAAGATCTCCAAGTGTGTCATCATCTCCACCCCTCATGTCAACAATCTTTTGGACACCAGCTCTCCTCTCCTCACTCATCTGAGCACAAAAGTGTCTGGATTATCATTTCGCTGAATGCATACCATGCTGAGCGCTTGATGGTTGGCGAAACAGCATCCACTACAGCCTTCTTTTGCAGCCTAACTAGCCGCAGCTGAAACAAGATGTGGCGTGGGCCTTCCACCCAAGAGTGTTTTACTTTGATGTTGAACCAACAGGGGTAGTACACACCAACAATGTATTCCACTATCAGTCTTAAGTTGTTGAGGGTTTTGCCTTTAAGGCCATGTTTTGAAACCCATATTTCTAATGTGTTGTACTCTGGCTTTTTATTGGAAGTTGAAGACGAGCTTGGTATTTCTAATGTCACTTCATAACTTCCATCCTTTCCATCTTGAGCATCAGCTATTTGTTCTTCATTTTCATCATCATAGAAAATTATTTCATTTGATGGCATTGAAACATCCTGCTTACTTGTCTGCTTATATTCAGCAAGTCTTCTTCTTTCGTCGTCTTGCCGCTTCTGCTTTTTGACTTGTCTGTTGTGCTCAGGTTGATCTGGCAAGCCAATCTGATGTGGTCCAATAGAACCAGACTTGTCTCTCTGACCTTTAATGAAAGCAAGTTCCTTCACAGTGATCTTCATCTCCCTAGGGCATGTACAGTTAATGTGAGTTTCGTTTTTGCAACCAGCATCTGCAAGGCAGCCAAATTCAGAGCAGAGAACAATTTTACACTTGCAACTGAGGATGTCAAAAAGCTTGTCAAGTTTTGCAATGAAAGTCTCTTTGACATGTAGCTTTCCTCTCCCAAGAGATATGTTTTTGGCCTGCTCCCAGCTCTCTTGGATCTTGTTTAAGATTGTGACTCGTGAATTTACAACGGGGCTACAAAAGAACTGTTTGCTCGTTCCCACTTTTCAAGCACTTTAGGGTAAATGTCCTTTGCAAGACTGGCTGCTGGGTAGTTTCTCACATCCTCACCACTTTGTTCTCTTAGCAGTAGCCCATATTTCAGAACGTCTCGCAGAGTTGGGAGTTCAGAGGGCAACAACAACTCTACCAGTTCCAATTAGGTTGCTCATATGTGTGAATGTCCCCAGTCTTGTCCTCCTTTTAGAAGCCATTGTAGGTCAATTCCCACTGGTTAGGATGGTAGCACTGACGGACAAGTAATCTTCAGCACACTGATGAATATGTTTCAACCTGTGAAATAAGCAAAAACAGCAGTGCATTATATATACACAGCATATATAATTATTAATATAATAATTATTATATAATTCCACAAAAAAGTAAAAAAATCACTATTTTTATGTAGCTTCTTACCAAGCAAAACTAAATTATATTAAATTAACAAAAATATCTTTAGAATTCCTAAGTCATGCTGCAACTTTTTAGCACCCCTCATATTTGGAATTTGAAAGTTGAAAAATTCGACACACCCTAATGACCTATGCCGTCTAAACCCATAGAGAGAGAGAGAGAGAGAGAGAGAGAGGCGTGGAATTGATGAGACGAAAAGCCTTTGATTCCACCCGGTCAAATAGAGCCGTGTTGGTTGAGCTGCCCCATACATGAGAAACATACTCCATTAGGGTGTCAATTTTAGGGAGCAAAGTGAAATCTTTAGATATTCAAAGACTACTAGTGACTAAATGATGCATTTTTATGTGCTAAATCGAAATATGGCTTTAAAATCCAGATTTGACCACTCCTAGCTACTTATATTTGAAGTTTATGAAAATCAGCAATTTTTGCAAGTATTTTTTTTATTGTATATAACTACATTTTACATACAATTAAAGACATTTTGATTGTATTTCAATATTAAAACCTAGAAATATAGATAGGTTTCTTGAACTTTGCCAAGGATGCCATGTCTGCCTTGCTCTTGTTCCTGAACATGAGCTCCCAACTGGCCACCTGGCCACTGATGTACACCTCCCTCCTCTCTTGTGAGTAAACATGTTGTGCTGCTTCATTTGTCATCCTTACACACCTCTCTACTGAAGGGTGTGTGAGGGCCATGCAGGAACTTCCATTGGTCTATCCAGAAATTCCTTGATTGCAGCAGTGGTGAGGGAGCAGGTCAGAGGAGGCTGTCACGCCAGAGTTCCAGTCAGTAAGCTCCGAGAGTTTGGTGGCATCTGGGTTGATGTCAGGAGTCTTCCTGGGTCTGACACTGCAGTCTCCTACCTGTGTGTCCTCATCTCCTTCACCTCTGATTTCCAGTATCCTCTTCACTGCCTCCCTCTTCTCCACCTCACAGCATGGCTTGGAGCACAGCCTCAGAGTGTGCATACCAGGCTGAACTCTTCACTGTAGGCATCACTATTCCTATCACCACCTCTTTCTGACTTCTGAGCAGCTCCAGCTGGTACAGTACTTGCCTGGGACCCTCCACCCAGCTGTGATTTAACTTGATGTTGAACCAGTTTGGCATGTAGACTCCCGCTATGAATTCCACAATTATCCTCAGATTCTTCAGGTTCCTACCCTTCAGCCCATGTTTGGAAATTCACAATCTGCAGAACCTTAGAGCCGTGGTGACCCACCTACTGTGACAGACTGGCCCAATCTCCAGGAGAGCTAGACTCTGAGGCACCTCTCCTGATCTGATGGCAGTGATGATTCTGTAGTCATATGATTGGTCTATGCTGAGGTCCTTGACTACCTCCTGACTGAGATGGGGTAGAGGAGGACCAACAGTGATCCTTGTGAAGTTTGGGTTGATCTCCAGCTCAGTGGCAGTGTCTAACATCTTTCCTAGGGGCCAAGACCACTTGTTGCTCAATATCTTGCCATCCAGTGCAGTCACCAGGTGTCTGAGACTCAGCTCCCCAGTGTGTAAGTCACAGACAATCCACACCAACTTCCTGCTAAGGTTGGCCTCCACAAAATGCATTACTCCTCCCTTCCAGCCAGTATTCACATTAGTACTGTCACCTCCTATGGCCAAAAGGGTCTGGTCTGCTCCTCTCTCTCTCTTAGCCAGTTCACCAGATGATCAGCAATGACCTCAGCATGACTTCTCTCCTCTGCAGCTTCCTCTGGTACAAAATGCCACAAATATTTCCCACCTGGTTCATTGCACACTGTGTAGTGTTCTTCCTTAATGAGGCCAGGAAACTGCCTGTCACTGCCCTCAGCTTCCATCATCACTTTGGTGTCATCTCTCTTCCCATCAAAGAAGATACAGGTGATGCCATTTTCCCTAATCTCGTCATCAAACTTTTTGACCAGCTCCGTAGTCACTCTCCTGAGCGCTCCTCACCTTGTTGTGGTCAATCACCAGTGCTGTGTCAAACTCTGTGATAAGACCAGCATCAATCCAGGTAGCAGTGGCAATCTCTGCACTCTCTCAGCCCAATGTAATGTCTCAAGCTAGCCAGAGCTATGTTGATGATATCTTCAGTGTTGTATTTCTTCTTCTTAGCCACAGGCAAGGAAGTTGTCGTCGCAGCCTCTGGTATGAAGTCTTCGTCCTCCTCTCTCCTCCCTGCCTCCTCCAGTCTCCTCCAATTCCATCTCCAGCAGTGACTCCTCCCTCAACTCCTCTTCTTTATTGGCTGACTCCTCTGCCTTCCTCTTCTGTCTCTGCAGCCCTGCTTCCTGTCTCCTGGTCTCAGGACAGGTCAGGATGTTCACCAATTTGTCCAGTTTCATCATGAACCTATCTTTGACCTCTAGCTTCACATTGCCAATGGACACCTTCTCTGCCTCATCCCACAGTGCCTTCACTTTAGCCCTGATCCTGACCTCAGTGTTGATTACAGGTCCTGTGAATAGAGCGTTGGCCTTTCTCCACTGAGCCAGTACCCCTAGAACAATGCCGTTGTTAATCAGGTCATTAACTAGGTAATTCCTCCTGTCTTCCTCACTCATCTCTCTCTCCTCAACAAACCATACCTCAGCAGATCTCTGGCTGTGGGCAGCTCAGCAGGGGGAAGTTCCCTCCCAGTCCCCACCAAATGACTTAGGTGACAACTTCATTTGCTTCGGGTTCTGATTTCTTTCTGACTCATCCTGTGGACCTGTGAACAAAAGAAATTTCATTGAAATTTGGATAGGCCTACTGATTATGATTACATAAAATTAAGTTAATTGAAATTCTTAATATCTTCCTATAAGCTCAGATAAAAGGTTGTGTTGTTATAGGTACAAGACTTAATTATTCAAAGTAATGACAATTTCATATATCGATATCAAAATATACAGAAAGTTTGGGTCACACATAACATTTCGAATAATTTGAATTACACAATACAGTATTTACATAAAGTAATCATAATTGTCAAAAAGGAGGGAAAACATGCATTCACAATCAAAACTCCAGCATTTGTGACTGTGTGAAACTTCGAAACCATACTACACACCAAAAATAACCAAAGTTGACCACACATATCAATGGCACATTGATATACGATGCTACAGTCATATTTAGGTTATATTTCAAACATTTATGGTCAAATATAAGTAGGTAAATGGCTTTTTTAAACAACACTAAAGATATTTCTAAGTTTGCTAGATAATATGACATCATTTGAGCATTAGTAGTTTTTGAATTGTTGACTTTACTAAAATTGACACCCTAATACTCCATACACGGGCGGACAAGACCCCTATACAGAAACAGCAACTGAATAGGGATGAAGAAACTGCAGAGGCGGTACAGCACACCTAACCTCTAAAAGCTGTTTTGGAAAGAGAGTATATGTGATCTTTCCAAGAAAGACCACGAGAAAAGGAAACGCCAAGACTGTTAAGAGTAGAGGAAGGACTGAGTTGTGTGGTGTTGAAGGTAAGTGGATAGTCGTGTGGAAGAATGCGACGAGTAGACAGATGAAGGAACTGAGTTTTTGAGGCACTGAAAGCCACAAGGTTTTCTGTGCCCCAATCAGAGATAGAAGAAAGATCTGAGGTCAGGTGTAACATAGCCGTTCCACGCGAATCATGGATTGACTGTTGAGAGGGACGCTTTGGGAATCGGGTGGAAAAGTGAAGAGTGGCATCATCGGCATAGGAGTGAATAGGACAGGAAGTGCGAATTAAAGGATCATTAATAAATAAAAGGAAAAGAGTGGATGACAGGACAGAACTCTGAGTAACACCACTGTTGATAACTTTAGGAGAAGAACAGTGGCCATCTACAACTATAGATCTATAGATCGGCCAGAAAGGAAATTAGAGATGAAGGCACAGATAGAAGGATAGAAACCGAAGGAGGGTAGTTTGGAAATTAAAGATTTGTGCCATACTCAATCAAAAGCTTTTGATATATCTAGTGCAGTAGAAAAAGTTTCACCGAAATCTCGAAAGGAGGATGACCAAGAGTCAAATAGATATGCAAGAAGATCGCCAGTGAAGCGTCCCTTACGGAATCCATATTGACCATCTGAAAGAATATTGAGAGAAGAGAGGTGTTTAAGAATCTTCCTATTAACGATAAATTCAATAACTTTGGAAAGGCAAGAAATTAAAACAATTGGACGATAATTGGAGGGGTTGAGAGCGGTCACCCTTCTTTGTGACAGGCTGAATGAAAGCGAACTTCCAGCAGGAAAGAAAAGTACCAGATGAGAGACAAAGAGAAAGAGGCAGGGTATCAGCACTGAAGCACAGTTCTTGAGAACAACAGGAGGAACACCATCAGTACCGTACGGCTTTCAAGAGTTGAGCCCAGATAGGGCAGAATAAACATCTTTGGAAGATATTCTAATTTCTGACATAATAAAGTCAGAGGAAGGAGGGGATAGAGGAACAGCACCGGAATCGTCCATGGTTGAGTTGGAGGTGAAAGTTTGAGTGAAGAGTTTCGCTTTGTCAGGAGAAGAGACGACAACTGAGCCGTCGGAATGGGAAAGAAGAGGAAGTAAAGTTGTTAGGGAGGTTTTTGGCTTAGTGCCAGAAAGAGCGAGAAGAATTAGAATTGGATAGGTTTTCACATTTTCGTCTGAAGAAAGAATTTTTGGCGAGTCGAAGAACAGATTTTGTACGATTCCGGGCAGAAATATGAACTGAGTAAGAGTCATTAATTGGATGGCGACGGTTCCTTCTGAAAGCCTCCTCTCTCATGTGGATACCATTATAAATAAAGTTAAACAAAGGGTTTTTTTTTGCATTAGTAGTAGGAATAGAATATGGAATGTACGCCTTCATGCCTAAGAGAATCGCCTCCATGATGCGCTCAACACTCTCGGAAAGACCACGGTCACGGAAGCAGTAATCATTCCATGGGAAATCAGAGAAGTATTACCTAAGGGCCTCTTGGGACGATCAAAAGGCCGAATTGGAGCGAGAGGACAGGAAGCAGATATAAGTTTGTGGTCGGAGGAAACCAACGGAGAAAAAAGTTTGAGAGAGTAAGAAGAAGGATGAGAAGTGAGAAATAAATCGAGAATATTGGGCCTATCTCCAAGCTAGTTCACGAGGGATGTTGGTGAAATGGGAGGAGAGCCAAAGATGGTGGTGAACATTGAAATCTCCTAAAGTGGAAGAATTTTAGGATAAATATATTCAATCGACCTATCAAATTAGCAGGAAGTCGAAACTTGGTACACTTGTAAACTGAACCCTACTGATGAATATATTAAAAGTCCCAACAAATCCAAGTTGTGCTCCAGCCGCCATCTTGGAAAATGGCGGCCGAATTTCGGTTTTTTGGAAATAACTTCAGACCCGTAAAAGATACGAAAATTTACCAAGAGAGCAAAATCATTCTACATAAAAAGGCAAACATTTTCTGTTCCCAACTTTGTTTTGTACGATGAAAAATAAAAAAGTTACGCAAAATACAATATTCCTTTATTCTATGAATCAGTGCAGACATGATGTTCAAACTTGGTTAATGGGTAGAAATTCGAATATTTTGTTGCAATTTATTATTTCAGAACCATGACAGTTTGTTTTTTATAGGTAGTTTGGTAAAAAAGTAAAGCACAACAGAAAGAGCTAGAGAAAATACTGTAATGTAATTTTTTTGATGACGGGTAGGAGCTAAGTTATCGGTTTGGAGTAACATTATTTAAAACAGTTATTTTATTCCTTCATTAGACATCTAAGTATTGAAAATGGAAATAATTATGAATGCTATTCTCAATACATACATTACTAATATATTTTATGTAAAATATAACATGCATTTTTCCTTATCTTGTATACTGAAGAAAAATGTAACATAGGAAGAATTTTCATGTATTGATGATGACCATGATGTTCAGACAGGTTTTATGGATTGAACATAAAATAACATCTTATTGAATGGTCACAATAATCCTTAGACACTTGGGAACATCACTATAGCTAACTATAATCGTCTGTTGTTACCTAAAATGAAAATGTAGTAATCTAAGTCTTGGAGTGCAACGCAGTAATACAGTATATAGCTTTAACACTAAGGCACTGTGTGACATCTCTAATGTTGAATAAAGTCATCTAACATGAGCTAGGAAATAAAATGTAATTGTGTCTCCCTGTTTTAAGTATAATTTTCTAATTACTACGCAAAAATAAGCTAGATTGTACATTTATTGCATTATGTGTAGTGTCATATTGCAACACACTCAGTTATCAGTTGTCTAGTAGCGTTTCAACATAAGAGTTCTCGCAGGTAGTTCCTTCACATCCTCCACACATCGCTGAGCACAGCAAACCAAACTGTATGCACTTGCATCTCTTGGTGCATCCTAGCTTGCAGTTACATGAAATGAGGTTAAGAAGTTGTGATGGAGCGGCTTCCTTGGTAGTAGGGACAGGCCTCAGTGATTTCCCTGTCATGGACCATCCCCACTCTGTTGGCTCCAGGCAGTTTCCTAACCATTCTTGGACCTGCAAGTACACTCTGTATGAGTGTTGCTCTGCTGCTGCACTGGTCGGAGGTAGGGATGCTAGTTGAAAAGATGTATCTAACTTCTTTTTTGCTACTATGCTATTATACATGAAGTATCTTAGCTCATCCAAGGACTTTGATTTTGATCCGTACATTTTTAAGAGGAACTTTTCCCCAGCAGCTTTGATATCTTCTTTACTGGCATCCTTTTGGTTAAATATTACTTTCAATGTATTCCAAAAGTTTTTTGAAAGCAGACGAAGCTACTGATTCTTCTGGACGTCCTGCTGAATCTCTGTGCAATGCGCTTGAATGTGCTGTAACATACAAAGTGATAACGACCTTCTTCTGCTACTAAATCAATGGAATTTGCAATACGTGAATATACTTCCTGCCCCCAACTATCACTGCGCTGTTCACAAATTGAAATAATTTTTTCTCGAAATTCAAGAGTAGCCACATTATATACAGTGAGGCGTCTATTTTTTGAATGTTTTGTGTCAGGTAAACTTGCTTTCTCTCCACAAAATATACAGTCACTTAGAAAGTTAAATGTCTATTTCTGAACGAAGAACTCTGTTGGCTTGTGAAGTTGGTTGTTCTGAAGGTTCCTTATTGACAGCAGCTATACTGTGCTTTCTTGTGTAGTTTCTCCGACAGATTTTGTGTACTGGTACACACTTCAGTTCCTGAAATGTCTTGTATTTATCATCATCTCTATCTTTGCTTGCTTGAATCAGAGTCTTGATCCCTCTTTCCACAAATACCCCGCTTCCCACATCGATCTCTTCTGCACATATCAAGCACTTCATCTTGACTCATCAATAGCGTCCATTACCTGAAAAGAAAAGAAAAATATTAGTTCGTCTGTCATTCACTTTGAACTATTACTTCGGTATATTAACTCATAACCTCCGATTGAGTGAATAAATGATAGATGAATCCGTAGATATAATCATAATTAAGAGTATTTATTAGAAGTAGAATATAGGAAATTAGGGATAGAGTTGCCCATATCTGCTAGAAACAAGAAAATGTATTGGTATAAATATTTAGAAAACCAGGTACTGTCACAATTTATAATGACTTCTAGATTATCATCATAATATTTCAGTGTTTGTAAATCTTAAGTGTTTGTGTAAATAACCACCAAAGGTTTTTCTATGTTCACTGATAATACAATATGATTGTATATTTCACCAGACACAATTACACGCTTCACAAAACAGATAAACCGTTACTGACAAGGCAGAAACAGCAATGTCCTGTTGCCAGTTTGAAAAAATTTATTTAAAAAATTTATTTTAAAAATTTAAAGAAAAAAATTAATTAGTTATTTAAAATATATAAAGACAATAGAAAATTCTATACTAAGTATATTTTTGATGTTAAAAAACTAGAATATTTAATTACATTTAATTCTAAGATACAAAATATACATTTACAAAAGTTATTTTAATTTACGAAGGCAAATTTTATTAATAAAGTTTTCTTATTTTAACATATTTTTTTCTTATCTGTAGATTTGTTTAAACACATATCAAGCACTTCATCTTGGCTCATCAATAGCGTCCATTACCTGAAAAGAAAAGAAAAATATTAGTTCGTCTGTCATTCACTTTGAACTATTACTTCGGTATATTAACTCATAACCTCCGATTGGTGAATAAATGTTACAGATGAATCCGTAGATATAATCATAATTAAGAGTATTTATTAGAAGTAGAATATAGGAAATTAGGGACAGAGTTGCCCATATCTGCTAGAAACAAGAAAATGTATTGGTATAAATATTTAGAAAACCAGGTACTGTCACAATTTATATTTCTACTAGCTCGTTCCTGTGAAATATTTTTTCACAAAATCACCCATACAAAGTAAGAGAGGTTTCTGAAAATAGGCAGTCATAACAAAACATTCGCTTTTTTTACCTACAAACCCAGTTTGAACGTCGTGTCCGCATTGATTCATAGAATGAAAAATCTTTGGTTTTGCATGACCTTTTTATTTTTCATCGTACAAAACAAAGTTGGGAACAGAAAATGTTTGTCTTTTTATGTAGAATGATATTGCGCTCTCGGTAAATTTTCGTATCTTTTACGGTTCTAAAGTTATTTCCAAAAAACCGAAATTCGGCCGCCATTTTCCAAGATGGCGGCTGGAGCACAACTTGGATTTGTTGGGACTTTTAATATATTCATCAGTAGGGTTCAGTTTACAAGTGTACCAAGTTTCGACTTCCTGCTAATTTGTTAGGTCGATTTTCCTAAAATTCCTCTCTTCAGTATCATGGAATTGATGGTATGTTCTCAAATGGATCGAAAACTGGCTTAGTTGACCTAAACAGAGTAGTCATTAATGGGAAAGCGTCTAACTGGAAAAGTGTAACTAGCGGCGCGCCTCAGGGATTTGTTCTGGGACCAATTCTTTTTTATTATTATATCATGACATCGACATAGGAATTAAGAGTATAATTTCAAAATTGTGGATGATACCAAACTGGGGGGGACAAACAAAATCAGCAGCAGGACGTTTGCAGATTCGGGAATATATTAATAAATTACTCGAGTGGGCAGAAATTTGACAAATGAACTTTAATAAATATAAATGTAAAACATTGCATATCAGTAGAAACAATTTTAAAGAAAAGTATTTTATGCGCGACAAGACACTAACAAGTGTTACGGAAGAGAAAGATTTAGGTATTATTGTTGCAGACATTCTTAAACCGAATAGTAGACAATGTATCGAAGCGGTCAGAAAAGCAAATAGAATCTTCGGATTTAATGGTAGATCATTTGAATTTAAGTCGGAGAAAATAATGATAACATTATACAGGGTGTCCCATAAGTCTGGAACCATAGGGCATAATGATAAAAACGGCTTTTATTCACAGAACGTGTTCAGTGTGCCCACCATTATTATTGATACACGAATGCAGACGAGATATCCAGTCAGCAAACACACGGTGAATGGTATCAGGAGTGATGGTGTTACATGATCGCTCCCGCAAATGTGCAACATTCTGAATTTTCTCCGCGTAGACCAACGCTTTCAAGTGACCCCAGAGATAAATTAAATTAAATTCCTCAGCGACCTCCCTCTGACTCCGATTTCCTACGAGCAGAATTACCTGGATGCGTTCTTCCTTTCTCAAAGACGTCATGGGCACTTGCATAAATGGAAAAACATGAATTACTTATTTTACCCTATGGTTCCAGACTTATGGGACACCCTGTATAATTCCTTAGTACGCCTCCACCTGGAATACTGCGTTCAGTTCTGGTCCCCATATTTACGACATGACAGAATGGAGAGATTGTAGCGACGGGCTGTTAAGATGATTCCTAGACTTAAAAACAAATCATACTTTGCCCGTTTAGAAACGTTAAATTTATTCTCGCTCGTAAAAAGGTGTACTTGAGGAGATTTAATTCAGGTATTTAAAATTATTGAAGGTTTTGATAATGTCGACGCCGAAAACTGGTATTTCTCGCTCTAGTGTTCGTCGTATAATAAAAGAAGATCTGGGTTTTAAATGTTTTAAGAGTCGAAGTTCATACTGTAAGCTCTCTGCATCAAATAAGCGAGCAAGAGTTGAAAAATGTCGTGCTCTGTTAGATCGATTCCCAGACAGAGAAGTGTCGAAAATATGGTTCAGCGACGAGAAGACCTTTACGGTTGCTTCAACAGTGAACACGCAAAATGACCGAGTTTATGGAAGACAGGACAAAAAATCTATCAGTCTAGATCGACTTTGCAGGGAACGTCCACATTTTTCTCAAAAAGTCATGGTTTCCATCTTTATTTCAAAGTTAGGGCAGTCAGAGATTATTTTTGTTGATCAAAATGACAAAATTTCTGCTGTTTATTACCAAGAAAAAATCCTTGATGCGGTACTGCTGTCGATAAGGGAGAAGTCAACGTTGCAACCGTGCATTGATAATGGAGGAGGGCACATTCCGCATAATCTTGGACTCAATTAGGTAACTGTATAGAAACAGTTTTTCTACCCGTGTCTTTATAACAGCGAATTACCAAATAATGGTTACAGTTAGGAAAAATCCAACTTCACCACGAGGTGGGCAATGAAATTCTATACAGGACACACACATTGATTGTACAAATAACATTTGATAAAGATAAAATTATATTGTTCAAAATCAGGATAATAATATTTTTGGCCCACCCGGTATATATATATATCTAAAAGCGTCGTTCTTTACATTAATTATACTGTGTGTTGTTTGCAGTTAAAATGTATATATGTACGACATGCGAAGGTGCCCCCTCAGGGCATTGGTTTCTGCTCGTATGTAGGAGAATTACGACTTCTGATTGATCGAGGTCCATGGTGTAGTGGATAGCATATCTGACCGGCAATCGGATGATCCCGGGTTCGATTCCCGGGTGGTACCTCATTTTTCATTTGTTCGTTCTCCCTCCTCATCTTGTGCGGAACGCTCTTCTGCACAAGCGTCGTTCTTTACAGTAATTATACTGTGTGTTGTTTGCAGTTAAAATGTGTGTATATATATATATATATATAATTGCAGTTTGAGTTCCGCCTTTTGAAGGAGGTCCTTTTTTGAATTTGAATTCAACTGTCCTCGGATTCATTCATTTATTTCAATGAATAGGATTTCTTGACAATAAGATTTTGACTCGATAGGCAATTGGCGAGGATTAGTGTTGTTAATAGTTATTACTCTTTCGGGGTCACCGTCCTACAAATAGTTTTGCCCTTAAGAATATGAAAGTTCATATGGCATTTCATATTGTTTATGCACCACACCCTCATAAAAATATAAAAAGCTGCTTCCATTATACTCGAGAATTTTGTTGAGTTCTCTGTAAATGTAGGTAGCTGTTTAATTAATCAATGAAGCATATAGGCCTGCGTCATTATCAAGTCATTATTTGGTAATTGTCGAATTTGTTATTCAGTCTTATTAATAAATGCATGCATGGACGGCGGGTTTTAATGAGGCTCGACACGAGATTTGCAGTCTTTCATAATTTTACGAGTATTTCTCTTCGTTTTGTGTCACGAAAAGAGCATTCGTGGACTGCTGAATTCCATAATCTTTTATTACTTTATAAATGGGATTACATGCATTTAGTTAATATTGTAGCGAACTGACTTTGCTACGATTTGCTACGACACTGATATTGTTTACGTTAATTCGACTGAAATTCGATAGAAGTGATTCTGTATTTTCATTTATGGGCAGACATAAAGCTAGTCTGAAAAGGTTGTTAAACGAAACACGGTGAATAATGGCTCGTCACACGGTTTCTAAATACGACACGAACACCACTGAAAACAAACACGCAAAGATGGAAACCATGAGGAATTTAAATATTCATGTCACCGTTTCTCATACTGGACGTTAGGGTGTTTCACTCGTACAGAGGAAAATATCAAAGGTCAATATTTTTCTCCACTTTGATTGTGCTTTTATTCCTTTTCATATAAGAAAGATGTGCACCAATTTTGAAAACGATTAAGTGATATTTAGGGGTTGCACACATCTGAACCTTTTATAATAAACAATTTTCTTCAGTGTTACGAAAAAATTCTCCCTTGGAACCATGGAAAATGAAAAACTCTAATAATAAAATTGGAAAATTCAAATCATTACACAATGAAGAAAATTTGGTATTATTAAATTGTATTGTAGTGTTACAAAAGAATTCTCCCTTGGAAGAACAGAAAATAAAAAACTCTAGTATTAAAATCAGAAAATCAGAATCAATTTTTGAATTGGTACAAGGACGTTCCCACCTTGGTTCTTTTCGGCACCTCCTTTCCATGATGTTCAACAATCCGCAACAAGAATTGTTTTTGCTTCTCGTCCTTGACTGATTCATTGAATTGCTTGATTAATGCAATTCCACTCTCCGCTGTGTCGTTTACGACTTCAGCGCGTTGACTGACACTCAAGCCGTCATTTTTGATGTACTACTCTACGTTGTCGACATCCCCGACGCCGAAGTTGTCGAAGAATGTCTTCGTCCTTTGAGTGACGAAATTGCTCAGATCCTTGCCTTCAAAAGTCAGGTTTTTCCACTCGAGTCGTTTGAGTTCCTTCCTCGACGCAGGTTTGTTCAAGGCCTGGAACATCTTTTCTTTCTCATTCGGCGATATCCGTTCATCAAGGAAAGCCAAGCCGACTAGAGTCTCCGAGAGATACCATATATGCCTTTTGGCAACTCTCAAGACAGCCTGGCCCAGGTCCTTGTTCGGATATGAAATCAACAGTTGAATCATGTCTAGGTCATTTTTCGGGGCCCACCTACTGACCACTGCCTCGTGCCAGAACCTGACATAAATGAAACACGTAAAAAGGGCCACGTCGTGCAATCCCTTCACCTCTCAGTCGGTGAGTTCCAGTTGCTCCCGGAACAAAACCATTTTCAGCAAATAGATAGCTTTCGCCATCCACCTGGCTTGATGATGGGCTCCTGGAGTCCTGAAGGAGAACTCAGCTCAACCCCAGCCTCCAAGGAAAAGGAGCGACAGCTTGAGGAGTTCCTCATAATCTTCTCTCGGGTGACATGAACTTTCAATGACTCCACGAAGATAACTCACCATCCTGATTCGTTCATCTTCCAAGTACCTAGTGGCTGGCTCTTCTTCATCGATCATGATTTTGAAACAATTTTTGTTAATAAAGTCCCAACGCTGCTGAAATCGTCGAAACAAAAGGATTTCAGGACCACTTGTTGGCCCCAGGGACTTATGAAAGACCTCCTTCAAAATGAGCTCATAAATGTGGTGACGGCAAGGCAACCACAAGAGCGACCGACCAAGGAATTGTTCAATCCTCATACATGCCCCTTGCAGAAGTCCGGTATTGGAAGCCGTAGTGTCAAACGAGAAGCCAATGATGCGGTCCTGAGTTCCAAATCGTTGCAGCTCCTGGATGACGGCTGGAACCATTTGTTCACCAGTACCATCCTGGGCAACAGGCACTCCAAGAAGATGCTCGAACTCCTTCCCTGTTACCACAACAGCTACTCTGTCTTCCAAGCTTCTAGAGCTTCCGCCAGCAGCTTGGGGTAATAGGTTGCTGTCCCAGTGCAGAACTAAGAGAGGTGGATCTTTGAAGATCGACTCAAAGTTGTTTGGCCATTTTCTCTCGATACTTGGCACGTGCTCGATGAACAGTTGATGGCGAAATAATAATCTGCGATACATCATCTTGTCCGAGACTTTTAGCAGCTGCAATGAAGGAAGTGCTTGCTTGTCGAATAGAGAGTTGTTCTCTATCCCAAGTAGCCACGAGTGTTGGATCAAGTGTGTTCTTGGAACGACGCGGTGACTTAGAGGCCAATGGAGCAGCAAAATCTTCATCTTCATCATCATCTGTTGTCGCCGTTGAGCTAGAGGATGTACTATCCAGCTTCATTTTCTCGGAGATCTTTTCAGCTTCTTCAGCATGCTTTCGTTTTCGAAGTTCAAGTTTCTTAGCTGCTGCTGCTTTTTGTTTGACAGCCATGGTGTGTTTCCTATCCACCCCAGCCATTGAAGAACTCATTCTGTCCTCCCTCTGGGGGGACAAGAAAACCTTGTCCTCCTCCGGAACTGAACTCATGCTCATCACACCTTGACAAGCGATGTCGAAAAGGTCAGCAAGGTCTCCCTTCCACACCTGACGCTTCATAATGGCTTTGTCCGTCTCTCTCGACTTCTCCTCCTTCAAGTTTTGGTACTCTTTGTACAGCTTTAGTATAGCAGCTCTAATGTTCTCCTCTGTCTTCACGGGGATATTCGCCTTCTTCCAAACTTCTTGAAGCTTGATACTCGTAGACTTGATGGCAAGGGGGATTGTTTCCTTCAGCTCCAGGAGATGGAACATAAAGCAGAGGACTTGCTCCCGGGATGGCAATCTTGCTCCTAAGAGCTCTTCGACTGGAGTCTTTTCAATCAGCCAGATCTTTCTTTCCATTTTCAACACTTTTTGCACCTGTGAAAGAAAAGAAAACATTACAATATGTTGGAAGTTGGGACGTTCTCGAGATTTGGTTACAAAGGGCTAAGGTATCAGAGGTGACATAAGTGTGCAACCTCTAAATGGTGTTCAATTTGCTTCAAATTTGATACATATGCTTTACAGATCATAAGGTGTACGGGGAAGAGCAAAGTGTAGTGAAATTCACAACTTGATAAAAGTGGAACACCCTACTGTACGTAATTTGAAAAAAACTTTTCACCCCGTGTGAGTTTAAGGTGGCATTATATTGAGCTGTATATAAAAAAGGTATGAAGAAATAGTTGGGGTAGGAAATGAAGGTTTTACAGAAAGTGGAGTCAAGGAGGCGAGGGTTATTGGGGTGCTAAAGGCTCTTTCTTAATATTAAAAAAAAAAAAGTAGTAATATTTCAAGTTCGTAATTTCAGGTCATTGCCAATTTTTCCGTAGTTCTAATAAAAGTTACTCCGAGACAGGTCTAAGTTCATTTCCCATATCATTCACACTAACTTTCATCGGTCATTCTACAGTACAGTAAATACCCAGTTAAGATGATAATAAAAATAAGTTAGGTTAACATTAATAGTTTCGTAAGTGGGTGGCCCTAAAGGCACATTTTTTATTCATGAAAGTTCTATGGAATAAGGGGTTCTTATTTCAGTAATACCGATTCTCGTTTTGAAAATCAAAGTGGGAATAACGTGGTGAGAAGTAAAAATTTCGTATATTAGAAACATCAAATTAAATCCTCTCTTCAGATGATTAATAAGGGGATTATCTATCAAATTAAATCCACCTTCAATCTTCACTGCTGACAACAGTTGATCGTACAAGTATGAAATAACTCAATTGTAAACTACACACACGGTCATTCATGGTTGGAAGCTGTACAAATTTTGGAGTCAGAGCTTAGGTCCGGTGATGCTGTTTCCGAGAGTCTGATAGAATGTGAATGTGAGTGTGTGTGTGTGAATTCCGAGAAAAGTCCGTACAGGGTGGATGAGAAGTCCCTATACCCCTAAGATATTAGGAATTCAGAATGTCTGTGTGAGCTCCTTCGTTTTCACAGCTTTCAATGATACGTTGCATGTCCTGTGTAACATCTTTTGTAGCATCTACGGTGTGATTGTTGCAAATGCAGTGGTAACAGCAGTCTTCAGTTCCTCATTCGTGTGGTAGCGCTGTTTTGCCACAATGTTTGATGTATCCCCAGAGAGAGTTCTCGCAAATGCTGAGGTCAGGCTCCTTGCAGACGGATATGTCGCAGACCCGCGACCGATCCACCTCCTTGCAAACGCCTTATTCACAAAGTCCCTAACTGTTAGCGCGTAATGAACCGGCGCTCCGTCTTGCTGCAGCTATGCATCATGCCTTACGCCAAGTTTGTCAAGTTTTAGTATGAACTAGTTTTGTAACATGGTGAAATAAGAAGCTTGATTGACAGTGCCATAAAAAAAGTATTGACCAAGAACATAGCGAGCGTTTAATGCTGCCCACATCATGACATGAGGCGGGTTGTGTTCAATTTCTTCAACGTAATAAGGATTTTCTTTCGACCAAATGAAGATGTTTCGTGACCGGCTACTGCGATAAATAATGAATTTATCGCTGAAAAAATCTTTTCCTCGAGAAGTACTTGCGATGAAGATGCGGAGCATTTCTTCGCAACATATTTTCCTGTTATCCCTCTCATAATCAGTCGGTGCATTGGCAAAATTAGGACGCCACGGCATAATTTTCAAGTCGCTTTTGATATGGTTTCTCATTGTTGATCTTAGGATGCCAAGCTCTGAAGATCTTTTCCTTGTTGATTTCGAGGGTGAGCGATTTATCGATTCTTCAACTGCAGCACATGTTTCTTGTCGGGTTGGTGTTCTACCAGTACGCGGTAAATCTTTAATGCTACCAGTGTCGAAGGGTTTTTTCCCCCCCTACGAAGCAACGCCATTTTACTTGGTGAACCTTTAAATCTTTCACTGAACTTATTCTTTATGGTAGCTATCGTATCACCTGTGTTTCAACGTTCATGCACCGATGTGCTTGTTATACATTCTTCACTGGTGTTATGAACTTTGATCTGCCATTATTAAACCCTGCAAAGAAAAAATACCTATACTGTGTAAGGGGTATAGGGACCCTGCAACGAAAAAAAACATTTCTTTGGGGTATAGGGACTTCTCACCCACCCTGTACATCAGTTTGGGTGGGCTGGTCACAGCAGAAATACAGTCATGACAAATTTACAAACCTAATGTGCGCTAGGTCACAAATCAATATAAATTTGATAATTTTATTTTTTATCTAGATTTTATATACCACAAATCCACAATGTTTCTGAATTAGTTAGTTAAGCTGTGAAATTTATTAATTGTATGAAATGGATGATGATACTCAAATTAGTGGACGCCACTGCCACGAGCCCACGCCGTGTAGTACGGCAGAACCTCCTGTAGTGGGTGATCTTGGTT
This sequence comes from Bathynomus jamesi, assembly GCA_023014485.1. Taxonomy (NCBI): domain Eukaryota; kingdom Metazoa; phylum Arthropoda; class Malacostraca; order Isopoda; family Cirolanidae; genus Bathynomus; species Bathynomus jamesi. The sequence continues at coordinate 320,325 of JAJOZX010003037.1, forward strand.
CACCCGTACTCTTAGCCTACAAACCTCCCAAAGACGGCAAACCAAGAATGAGAAAATTCCGAACAGGAAGAAATAAGTAAATTTAACTGAAAGAAAGACTCGGTTCCTGATTTAAAAGTGAAGGTCACAGATAGAGGCCAAACGTCAAATGGAGGTACACACCATAATTTTTTAACTACTCAACATACATTGCTGAAACTTCACACAAATATGGCCCATCACAAGAGAATGTGTCGCGAGCAAGACTAAGTTCTTGCACCATAAGTCAAGGTCACAAGTAGAGGAGGGGACATTGATGTCGTTCTGGCATACTGTACTTCTTGATACTGCTGGATAGAATGTCCCCATATATACCTCATAAATTCTGCATGAATATAACTATGAGCAAGTACAGCTGAGAAAAGCAATGAGATATGCTAACTCACCACGCTTTTTCGCTTACTTAAATGCTCATTTGATAGGAGAAGAACCTGACTTTAACTCTTTAAGCATACTTTTAATATCAGGAACTCAAGTCTTGTATTTCCCCGATCTTTCCAGGGGCGTCCCATTGCAGCCTACATTAAGATTAGCTCTACACACACACACCACACACACACACACACACACTATATATATATATATATATATATATATATACACACACACACACACAATATACATGTATATATGTATATATATATATATGAAAATTATTTCACGAAAGTAACACGTGAAAAATATTTATGATGAATAAAACCACGAAGGAAAGGAAACACAAAAAGGTGCTCAAGCGCTTTCGTCTAATGACATCCTCAGGAACACTGAAGTACATAAAAGGTTACGGCCTATATATAGGTTACAGAAAGAAAAAATAAATAACATACATACACACAAACACATATATATATATATATATATATATATTATACATACATATCTACACACATACACATATTATTATATATATATTATATATATATATATATATATATGCAATAAACGGAGAAGTAAAAATAAAAATTAAAGATTAGAGGATTAACAAAGAGGCATACAGATTTGTAAGGAAAAATATCGATTTTTAGCACGAGATCAAATGAATTAAAAATACAAATTTATACTGGAAATCTGCCCGGGTTTTAACACTGCCTTTTAGAGTCAAGTTTCGATTATATAAAAATAAAATGAAGATTAAAAGTTAATAAAGTAGCGTACAAGTTTACCAAAGATTTAGCGTCCTACCCTTTTTATCTAAATTTGTTTTGAAGGAATTCAAAACAACAGGATCGAGTTGAAAAAGACCTTTGCTTATGTTGAAGTTATTTGAAAGTTGGATAATGGCAGACTCAAGAATATTTCTATTGACAATGTTGCTAGAATGAAATAAAACTGAAGCATTATTCCAATCAATACAGTGGGATAACTCTGACAAATTGACAAAAAGAGCACTGGACAACTGTCCTGTTCTAACGGAATATTGATGCTGTTTTATACGTGTGTGCAAATCCTTTCCCGTCTGACCTATGTAAAAGGAATCACATTGTTTACACCCAATTTTATAGATAATGCCTGAATTATTGGTAGGGCTATTTTTTACTATGATATTTTTCACAATATTGTTATATGAAAATACTACATTAATATCCAAAAGTTTAAGTACATTAGCAATGCCTAAAAAGTCCGGGAAAAATGGAAGTACTAAAATATTTTTTGACAAGTACGAGTGTTATTATTGACACGATAGAAAGTTCGTTTTGCCTTGTTGAGACAAGATTCCATAAACGCAGATGGATAACACAGATCACTTCCAATACCGTTGATTTTTCCAATTCGGCATCGATGTATTCCGGACTGGCGATCCTAAGGGCGCGGAGAAACATTGATGAAAAAATGGCCTTCTTAGTTGGGGTGTCATGTCCCGAGTAAAAGTGTACGTAGGACAAATTGTTTGTTGTTTTCCGATAGATACTAAACTTAAAACCTGGGCTTTCCCTATGTACCCGCACATCCAAAAATGGGATTGAATTGTCTTGTTCCACTTCTAAAGTAAACTTAATGGAGGGGACTTGATCATTTAATTATATTACTCTAATCTTTAATTTTTAATTTTATTTTTACTTCTCCGTTTATTGCATATATATATATATATATATATATATGTATGTGTAGATATGTATGTATATATATATATATATATATATATATATATGTGTTTGTGTGTATGTATGTTATTTATTTTTCTTTCTGTAACCTATATATAGGCCGTAACCTTTTATGTACTTCAGTGTTCCTGAGGATGTCATTAGACGAAAGCGCTTGAGCACCTTTTGTGTTTCCTTTCCTTCGTGGTTTTATTCATCATATATATATATATATAATATATTGTGTGTGTGTGATTCTAGTGGATTGGGAAATGTTTTTCTTTTGTATGCTTGGAACAGATTGTTAAAATGCCTATTCATAAACACCTTGACGTAGGTATTAAACCTTAAAAATAATTTTGAATTTTGAGAATATCTCAAGAATGAAGGAAGAAAAAGGAATGAAGAAGGTAAAAAGCGGAAAAATTAGTTCCCTTTTCCTAGGAAGTAATTATACATGAAGAGTGTCAACAAACAAATTGGTAGGTAAAAAAATGAGCATTATAGGTTTAGGACGGACCTATACCCATTTTTGTCGACAAGCCCAAACAATTAAACAACCAGAAACTAACATCCTAACTTAACCTAACCTAACCTAACCTAACCTAACCTAAACTAACTTAATATAACCCACAATATACTGTACTTGTCGATAGAATGTCATATCGATCAGATGAATCATGAAATAAATATTGAAATAATAAGTGTAGCATTGAAATCGAAGTATGCTATTTAAGTTTTGGTGAAAAGGGTTCAACGTCGATACTGACTCCGGTATATGGGGGTATCAATTTTTTTTTCCTAATATATTTCGACATTTCATTTCGAAGGCTGAAGAATAGTTGCATTTTAATTACGCCAGAAGAGTAAATACAATATTATATTACTCCTTTTCCCCCTCCCCCTCTATCATGCACCACTGGAAGCTAGGAAAAGGATTGGGTATAGGGGGAATGCCATGCCGTTTACTTTCTCATATACATTCTAAATAGTACTAGACGTTTGGTTATGCATGTGAAACGACTGCTCGACGTCTCATAATGAACTAAGCTTTCTGAAATAAACAGTAGCTATTTTGAAATGTTTACTAGATATTTCGGATCACCTGAAGATCAGAGCCCCCAGCCTTCTTTAGTTAGCCTTATAAGGCTAACTAACGAAAATATCACTACTTAACCTAAACAATCGTTAGGTCAACTGAACGGCGTACGTCCTTGACGATTGGTTAGGTTAATTCGTGATATTTTCGTTAGTTAGCCTTATAAGGCTAACTCATGAAGGCTGGGGGCCCTGATCTTGAGGTGGTCCAATATTTCAAACGGTGTTTAAATGTTTCAAATATATAAAGGCGTATAAATTAAACATTTCCTTTGTATAAGTTAGTTTTCTGTTGTGGTTAAAAATATTTTGAATTTGTGACACCGTTTCTTGAATGTTCGTATTTAACCCTTTGAGGACCACGGGACATATTTGTCCTAACGGAAATAATAATATAAATTGTACAATGATGCAACGTTTCTACAAATACATCTACATGTTTATACAGGTATCGTTTAGTTGTCGGTAAATTAACCCCAAAATGGGTCATTTAAGTGACTATAGTTACTAATATCTAATTGTAAATAACAACAAAACTTAAACTTTTAAGTTCAAAGAAACGTATACTGGTCGTCAAAGGGTTAAAGGCTATCTCGAAAAGAAAAGAAAACTATTATTATATTTATTCATTTATTCCATGTTGGCTTAGGTCTAAGCGTCTCTCATGCGTTTATTAATTTAATTTATTTGGCTGGGCCTTGGCTAGTAAAGTCTCAAGATTAAGAACTAGCCTGTGACCGTGAGCCTATCCTTAGATCTAGGGGATCTTTTCCGTTTGACTGCCGCCATTGAAACATAATTAAACTTTTTGTATTTTAACTGAAATGTCTTGATGATACAAAATAAGTTACTTTATAAAAAAGCTTTTCTTAATTTCCCCTTCAAATTTTGTTTCTTATAAACAATTTTAATTACTTTCAAGATCCATGCTTAATTTTTAAGTTTTAATCGTGTACTCAGAAAAATAAGGGGATCACCTGAAGATCAGGGCCTCCAGCCTCCTTTAGTTAGCTTTATAAGGCTAACTAACAAAAATATCACGACCTAACCTAACCAATCGTCAAGGTCGTACAGTTGACCTAACGATTGGTTAGGTTAGGTCAGGTCGTGATATTTTCGTTAGTTAGCCTTATAAGGCTAAGTAAAGAAGGCTGGGGGCACTCACCTCTTATGTTTCAATGGCGGCAGTCAAACGGAAAAGATCCGATCTAGGCCTCTTGATATACAGTAGGCCTACCCTAGGTTCACTCTCTAAGTTAGACAGCCTATACCTGAGAAAAGACACTGATAAGTTAGAAAGGGTTCGAACTAGAGCATCCAAAAATGAATCCAAAACTGAGAAGCAAAATATTTGAGGAAAAATTACCTGAACTAGATATGTATTCACTTAAAAAGCGTCGACGTTTCGTTAGACGTTTCATTGTCCCAATTTTGTAAATTTTGAAAGGTCTAATGCGTCAGATTTTTCATATTAGTTAAACATTTGGTTAGACATTTCAATAAGTCGCTTGAAATATCTAAATTGTCCCAATATTTTAAACAAATGAAGAGACTAATTCAGTGTCTAATGAGTTGTCTGGCAATGAAATGTCTAATGTGTGAAAGTTTAAGGAGTTCAAGTTCAAGTTAAATTTACATGGAAAGAATTGCTTCACAACATTACTTTCAATTTTCACTTTCAATTTATGTCTATTTCTTTTTGTAACATTCTTTATCATTGTCAAATAATTTCCTGTAATTTACATTACCAAAGTCATTTATTAGTTTTAAATACTCAAATTTGTTCCCCAATAAGTCGACGCTTTTCAAGTGAATACATATCTAGTTCAGTTGATTTTCCTCAAATATTTTATCTCTCAGTTCCTGATTTATTTTAGTTGCTCTAGCCCGAACACTTTTTAATTTATCAGTCTCTTTTCTCAAGTATGGGATGTCTAATTTTTTCTCCTTTTCGAGATAGCCTAGAAATATGAACACTAAATAAACTGCGTCACAACTTCAAAGTATTTTTAACCCCAATGCGCAAACGTCTAGGCGCAGAGAATAGAAAACTAACTTGTTATACAAATAAAATGTTTAATATCTACGCCTTTATATATTTAAACATTTAAGCACAGTTTTCAGATATTTGCAATAACTATTAAACACTTCAAAATAGCCGTTATTCATTTCAGAAAGGTAAGTTCATAATGAGATGTCGAGTAGACGTTTCGCGTATATACTGTACACAGGGCTAGGAGCGGTTAACCGGCTAAAAATTTCCAACCGGTTAATTTCTGTTAAAATCGGTTATTTCAGTAAATTCGTATAAAATGCACAAATCGTGGACAGAGATGCTAAAATACTCTCAGGAAAAAGGTTGTCGAGTTGACGAGAGCCCATTAAAATGGAAGTCAAGACGGAATGACTACCCAACATTGAGCCGCCTTGCAAGGCGATATTTGGCTGTTGAAGCTACATCAGCATCGTCTGAACGATTATTTTCGGCTTTTGGATTTGTATTGGAGAGTCGACGCATGTCGCTTGAGAAAGAAACAGCAAGTGCGATCATATTTTTACATGAGAACGGGCAGTAGTTAAGTTTATATCGATGCCTGTTCTTGCATCTCCAGGTCGCAGACATGGGCATAAGTATCGATTTAATTGCATTTAAATACCAAATACTTCTAATAGGAAGTAAATTTATTGTGTGAGCAGTTTATAAAAAATTATGCAAAAAAGTATGTTGATTATTGATACTCATGCACTGCATGCAACTCATTCATAGACCGCACGCACTGATATATATACACACCTTGTTAACCTTGTTTGGGTTCCGTGCGTCGATCTTTCTTCACAAGAAGGTCAAGCTGGTGTCCCGCCTCTTAGTCCTGGCTTGGTGGAGGAGCGAGTTACTCTCTTGCGCTCTCCATCGTACATAGCCAGGTACACCCGGCTCATCTGGTACCGTTCTGAGCCAGGCATCTAGTCTTCTCCAAGACTTCAACTTCGACCCCTGTAATGTTTCTGAGGTCCTTTGGAAGCTGGTTGAAAATTCTTGGCCCCCTCACAACCAAGCTATTTTCCTTCAGAGTTGAGGAGGTCCTTTGTCGGGCCTTTAATTTGGGAACACTACACATGCTGCCTTTCCTACTTTCCAGCGTTGTCTGGATAGTAATTGGGTTTTGTTTGAGGTTTCGTACCGGTTTTTCGATAATTTTCCATAAGTAGATTATGGTATACCTCTCTCTTCTTCTTTCCAGATTTAGTTTGCGTAGTCTTTCCTAGTAGTCGAGTTCTTTGCAGCTATCAATCTTGGCTGTGAAATGTGTGCGCGTTTCTTCTAGTTTATTAATTTCTTCCTTTTTATATGGGGACGTCAAAACTGAGCAGTATTCAAGTTTTGGTATGATCAGTGTTCTCAGCAGAGGAATCATTACTGTCTTGTCCCTCCTTTTGAACGTTCTTAGTACCTGTCCCGCGACTCTTTTTGCTTTGTTTATTGCTATCTGATTTTGTGTCTCGAATTTGGCATCATCGGTCATTATTACCCCCAAGTCGACCGTTTTCGTGCTTCTCTGAATTTCTTGTCTATCCGGAGCATAATATACAGTCTTTTTAAGTTCCTCATTTCTATCATATCTCAAGAGCTGAAATTGATCGGTGTTAACTGTCATATTGTTGTCTTCTGACCATTCATATATTTTGTTTGTCTCTCTGCAAGGCCTCTACTTCGTTTGCATCGCTGATTTTTCTGCTGATCTTTGTATCGTCCGTAAATGATGTTACTATACTGTTGCTGTTTACTCCACTGTCTATGTCTGTTAGCATAATAATGAACAGGAGTGGGGCCAGCACCGTACCTTGTGGTACTGAGCTGCGTACTTCTGATTCTGATGATGATACACCTTGAATTTTGACCACATGTAGTCGATTTCTGAGGAAGTTGTAGATCTATTTTCCCACTTTGCCTGTTATTCTCATGTGTTTAATTTTGTGCGCTATTATACTATGATCGCATTTGTCGAAAGCTTTAGCAAAATCTGTGTATATGACATCATAGTTTTCATTGCCTTCAAGTGCATCTAGGATATTGTTATAATGCTCTATAAGTTGTGATAGGCATGATCTTCCTGATCGGAATCCGTGTTGATTTTCGTTGAATCTTTCCAATGTCTCCAAGAAGTCATAGATTTTCTCTGACTATTCTTTAAAAATTTTTGGTGACGTGGGACGTCAAGGACATTTGTCTATAGTTCTTTGCTTGAGATCCATCTCCTTTATATTGTATATAGGGACGATGTTTGCTCTTTTCAAGAAGCACGGTATTTCTCCAGTGTCTAGGGATCTTCTTCATATCCAGTATAAGGGTGTAGCTATTTCATTTTTATAGTTTTTAATTAATAGTGCGTTCCATTTGTCCGGACCTGCAGCTGAATGTGATTTCCTTTATCATATAGCTCTCGCTACATCATCTGGGGTAAAACTAAAGTCTGTTATACATTCTCCTTGCAATTTCTCTTTGAAGAATGCATCTATGTCAGGTATCGCTTTGTCACTTTTTGGGGTACTGAATACCGATTCATACTGGGCTCTCAATGTTTCAGATATTTCTTTTAGATCGTCTGTTAGTTCATTATTTCCTTTCCTTAAGGGCCCGATAGTAGCGCGCGTTTTTGTTTTCCTTTTCGCATAGCTGTAGAAGTATTTTGGATTTTCGTTTATTGCTTCTACCGCCTTTTCCTCTTCCCTCTCTGTATGGCCCTTTATCAGAGTTTGTATTTCCCAATCGATTCTCTCCAGTTTTTCTTGTATTTTTTTCCTGGCATTGTTGTCGGTGTACCGAAAATTCCACCCACGAAAATTCCCCCCAGTAAATTCCACCCAAGGAAAATTCCACCCACAGAAAATTGCACCACGAAAATTGCACTCACCCAAAGAAAATTAGTTTAACCAATCGTCAATGCCGTACAGTATAAAGAATCCTCTTCTCTTAATATGTAAAAATAAATAAATAAATAAAAAAGTTTTTTATTTATTTTTTTAGGTTAATTGTACGCCCTTGACGATTGGTTAGGTTAAGTCGTGATAGTTTGGTTAATTTCTGCTACCCGCGACCCGCACGAAAAACCTATCAGATCATAAATGAAAGACTGAAGAGACTAGTGGAGCGCTATAATAATACAGATAGTTTAGAGTTCCTCAAGAGCATTGCATACAATCTTCATTAAACGTCGAATAATTGTATTTTAATATATCTTTTACTTATAAATCTTTTACTTTTTACTGTAATAAATTTTAATAAATTTATAAATAATAATACACATTTAAATTAAAACTAATTTTTTTGGTGGTTTTTTAATTTTCTGTTGGAATTTCTGTAGGTGGAATTTTCTGTGGGTGGAATTTTCTGTGGGTGGAATTTTCTGTGGGTGGAATTTTCTGTGGGTGGAATTTTCTGTGGGTGGAATTTTCTGTGGGTGGAATTTTTCCGTGGGTGGAATTTTCCGTGGGTGGAATTTTCCGTGGGTGGAATTTTCCGTGGGTGGAATTTTCCGTGGGTGGAATTTTCCGTGGGTGGAATTTTCCGTGGGTGGAATTTTCCGTGGGTGGAATTTTCCGTGGGTGGAATTTTCCGTGGGTGGAATTTTCCGTGGGTGGAATTTTCCGTGGGTGGAATTTTCCGTGGGTGGAATTTTCCGTGGGTGGAATTTTCCGTGGGTGGAATTTTCCGTGGGTGGAATTTTCCGTGGGTGGAATTTTCCGTGGGTGGAATTTTCCGTGGGTGGAATTTTCCGTGGGTGGAATTTTCCGTGGGTGGAATTTTCCGTGGGTGGAATTTTCATGGAACCTTCTTGTCTCCGCAATTAGCTAACTTCGTCGCCACTCTCTTTTGCGGAATATTCTTCTCTTTTGCCTCTCTAGCCAGTTCCTCTCCTTTTGGCTGTGCTTTCGGAGCATATTTTTCCAAAATTCTGAGCGTCTTTTCTTCCAAGGTTGTTAGCATTTCCTCAGTTGTTTTCTCGAAAACTGTTCTCCACTCTATTTGGGCCATGTGTGATCTGATTTTTCCCAATTTATGGTCTTGGAGTTTAAGTTAAAAGCCCCAAATTTGCTTCTTCCTTCTGTATGTGTATTGTCTTTTAAAGTTATCGCCATATTTGTTAACTCGATTATATTGTGGTCTGAGATAATAGTTGGAGTTATTTTTATATCCGCAATCAAGTTCGTGTTATTTGTAAATACCAGATCTAGGCAGTTATTTTTTCTGGTATTTTTTGTTATCTCCCGTGTCAGCATAAACTCGTTTGTGGGAGCCATCAGCATTCTTGCTTGCTCCTTGTCCTCTTGTGCCCCCCTTATCTTGCTGTATAAATGTTTCTACTTACCTTTTTGTATTTTATAAATGGGAAATTAAAATCGCCACAGAGTATTATGTTAGGGGATGGAGAGTTTCCGGACTTTATTAGTGTTCCGATATCCTCAATGGCATCTGAAAATTTTTCATTTGGAGAGTTTGGAGGTCTATAGATGACTATCAGTACAGTAGTATGGGCGCAAAATGGACGAGTGCAAGAATGTTGCAATGCAATGTTGCTAAATGTTACAAGATGTTGCAAAGGGGGGGTTATGCAATGAAGGGGGGAACTTAACCTACGCCTCAACCTAAGAGAGGGAGAGAAAGGAGGAGGAAGGTGTTCCCTTGGCTCCAGCCAGACGCATAATGAGAGTTCATCTGAGCGCCCGCTGTCTTATAAGGTGTAAATCCGCCAGTTGGCTTAGAAGGCGTAAATGGCTTGTTCAGGTGTACATTATTAGGGTTGAGTTGCCAGATAGCGCTATTTATTTAACTAAAACATATATTCTTGACAGTTGGCTTAGAAATCCGTCAGTCGGTTAGGAAGGCGTAACTAGCCATTTGGTATAGTTAAATAATAATATAGTTTACAACCAAAAGAATTAAAACCATTACATCATTCTCTTTATTTAGGCGAATTATTGGAATCAGTTTTATGAAATATGTAGAAAATAAATATACAATCAAACGAGGAATACATACAATAAAAAATAATAGTATAAGAAATATGAATGAGGAATATCTATATAAAAAATAACCATCAATATAACAGTACAGGATAAATATATATACACAATTCTATTAAATCAATAAATAAATTGAAAATAAATACATACACTTTATCTTCTACTGCACTTAATTAAAATCAAAAAATAAAATAAGAAATACAAAACGATGGAGTATAACCATCAATATAGCAGTACAGGAGAAATTATATTATATATACACACACACACACAGAATTATGTTAAATATTTAAATATATTGAAAATAAATGTACATCAAAATACATTCACTTTGTTCTACTGCGCAAAACACTAAACTCACACGTAATCGAGTCTACAGTCACATCATCATTGCTTTGTACTACGCAGTAAACACGGCTTAATATTATTTCACAGCTCAAGTTATAGGGAGACCTATACTCTATGTAAATGGCCTTCATATCGTTCAATACTATTTTTGTGCCCACTTTACATTCAGTTGGCAAGTTATCTTTAAATACGACTAGAATACAATCAAAAGCACGCACAAAGAGGTCATAGTTAGCCACAACATCATTATTAAATTCAAGTTTATAAACACTCCTTTCCAGTCGAGGGTTTATTTTTACCGACCCGAGCTTTTCAATCGTGAACTCTTCACACTGCATAGCGGCAGTTGAAATAATCTTCTGTCATTTCGACAGCTGCAATAATCTTCTAAGTAATTTCGACAGCTGCTCATTATATAAAGAAAGTTCTTTAGGGTGAACGGTGTAGGTGAGCTCAGCCCTGTACGCTCAAGTGCTTTGTACCAAAGTTCATGATATTTCAGAGTCTAAACCTTTTAAATAAGCATCCAGCTCTAGACCATTCTCGCCTTGTTCAGTCCTACACTCGGTAAACCCATCGAGCAGAGCGGTGTATGCGTATTCAAGAACTATCAAAATAAAGCATATCCGTAATACGCGCGTCTAATATAGGCTTCGGCTTGCGGAATCCGACGATTTCAAACATTCTGTCGAGGATAAAATGGTTTCGCGTAGGAACAAGAACGTTATTATCAGATGCATTCTTCCACATCAGTCGTATATCAATGCATGGCTGATCGTTATTTATACGCAAACAAACAACGGCGTATGAGGGGGTATTACTAATCTGCTCTCTTCTTGTACCTACACCTGCAGTTATTTTATAACGGTCCTCACCCCACTTCTCAATTATCACGGACTCTATTCATCTCAACACTTAAATAACATTACGTTTGCTTGCATGCCTGCAAATCGTTTCAAGTACATGGTGCCGGTTTCACGCCTGAACACGCGCAATGACTTCGTCACGGACACATCGTACGCGGCATTGAGAATGCTTCTCAAAGGAAGTTCCATCGTATTCGCACGTCCAGTCGTTTCAAGCTCTGAGATGACTATGAGCCACAGGTGGGCGGATCGGCTCGACGGGCAGTATGAGTCACGCCGATGAAACGTGTACGGGTTTGTTCGAATACTTGTGCCCCAGTATACTGGGCAAACAATTTTCCGCTACATGAAGCAATACCGGTTTTAATGTTTTATCACTCACCAGACGTTCAATTCCGCAAACTAAACATCTTCACAATCCGGTGCACTATTTGAGAGAAACATGCCCATATTTATCCTTTTTATTTAACAATCGATACTCGTCTCTAAAGTCTGTTAAAAACTCTCACAAGCCATTAGCCACAACCTCACTACAAACCTTGTCATGATATATATTAATATAGTGGTAAAAATAATTAAGATTCTCCATGATGACAAGATTTACATTCTTAACCGTAGGATACGAGTAATTGGTATGATGTAACATAACATAATATCGCTTGTTACACCACTCATCAACAAGACTCGCTATCCATATCCGTTGCTTCTCTTCTGCACGTGTTGTATCTTTTACTTCACTGTATATGTAAGCTTTTATAAAGTTTAGTCCTACAACATAGTTCAATACATCACTTGTACCACGAAATCTTACAATGCTCTCGCCAGAATAGCCGTAGAGTATTTGTACCTCTTGCTTCTTCGCACGTTATAGAAGTAAAGCACTCAATTCCAGAACCGATAGATTCGACTATAGCAGAACTTAAATTGAATGATTTCAAACTTCTTGTTGCGGTTATATATAGGCCCCCTAATCAAACAGCTGATACGGACGAAGCGTTATATCGTGAACTAAAGAGAATAATCGGTAGTGAGCAGGCTTTAGTTATGGGTGACTTTAATTGCGCCAACGTGAATTACGATACAATGCAGGGAGACGCGGAAGGTAATCGTTTAGTAATTTTCGCGAGGATAGCTTTCTTATTCAAAAGGTTGGGGAACCTACGAGGTTGGACAGTATTTTAGATTAGTAATAACTACGGATGATAGGCTAATTACTGATCTTCAAGTAATAGAACCGTTAAGCAATAGCGATCACAATATGGTAGAGTTTGTCCTCTCAGTAAGTCACTCGAAACCAATTAACTCGACTAAAATTCCTAACTTCCAGCACGCAGACTTTAGTAAATTTCGAAATAAATTTTCACACGTCAATTGGGAAAACGTAATGGGGAACTCCAACGCAAAACTAATGTGGGAATCGTTCGAAACGGTATTTAGGACTATAAATGTGGAATGTGTACCGTACAAAATTAAGCGTGCGAAAGTAAACAAGCCCTTGTGGTTTACTTCTAGAGTAGGAGACATTATAAAGAGTAGAGATAGGGCTATAGGCTATATAAGTGCGATAAAGATAATCTGTTGTTACGAAACAACTACATATCTCTAAGGCGTGAAGCGAAAAGTGTAATAAAAAAGTCAAGCGCGAATTTGAAATCTCCATAGCTCGTGACGGTAAGAAAACCCCAAGCGATTCTTTCAATACGTCAATAATAGAAATCCAGTAAAAAGTGTCTTAGGGCCTTTGAAAATGTAAACGGAGATGTAATTTCTGAAAACAAAGAAATGGTACCTTGCTAAACGAATTTTTACGTCAGTTTTTACTATAGAAGATCTAACGAATATCCCTACGGTCATAGACATAATACCTTTTGATAATGGTAATATTTTGGATAATATCGTGGTTAGTGAAGGGAGGTAATGCGCTATATTGATAAATGAAAACGCGTAAATCACCGGGGCCGGATTCCATATATCCCATACAACTAAAGAATTAAAAGATAGCATTGTTGTGCCGCTAACAGATTTTTAATGCGTCTATTTCTGAGGGGTGCGTACCAGATAATTTCAAGTTAGCAAACGTAACACCTATCTTTAAGAAAGGCGATAAAGGTGCGGCGGGAAATTATAGGCCAATCAGTTTAACGTCTGTTGTAGGTAAGCTACTGGAATCAATAATTAGGGATCGTATAGTCGAACACTTAGAAGTGCATAAACTAGTTAGAAATACGCAGCACGGTTTTAGGCGAAACAAATCTTGCTTAACTAATCTCTTAGAATTTTTCCAAAGCGTGGTTGACATTTATGATAGACATAGGGCGGTTGATGTGTATTTAGATTTTCAAAAAGCGTTTGACACCGTGCCGCACAAAAGACTCATTGAAAAAACTAAGGCTCATGGAATCAGGGGTGTAGTAATAAATTGGCTAGAAGAGTGGCTGCGAGGTAGGAAACAGAGGGTGGTCGTTGATGGAGCGGAGTCGTGTTGGGCTAATGTAGCGAGTGGCGTTCCTCAGGGTTCTGTATTGGGCCCCTTGCTTTTCTTATATATACTAACGATATAGATGTCGGCCTAGTCAGCACAGTTTCAAAGTTTGCGGATGACACGAAGCTGGGTGGTAGGGCGATTAATGACGAAGATAGAGGTAAAATCCAGGAAGATCTGAATAAAATCGTTGATTGGTCAGTCACATGGCAAATGAGATTTAACGTTGATAAGTGCAAAATTTTGCATATAGGTTCGCGTAACGGTAATTTTGCGTATAGTATGTCAGGGAAAGATTTAACAAGCGTAGAGCAGGAAAAAGATTTAGGAGTTATAGTCACTGGTGATTTAAAAGTAGCGAAACAAAGTACAGCAGCGGTCAATAAGGCGAACAAAGTGTTAGGTTTTATAGCTCGAAATTTTGAGTACAAATCGCGCGATATTATAGTTCCTCTTTATAAATCATTAGTTAGACCCCATTTGGAGTACGCGATCCAATTTTGGAATCCGCATATGCGCAAAGATATAGACAAAATCGAAAGAGTTCAAAGACGAGCAACTAAGATGATTCTGTCGCTTAGGTCAAAGTCGTACGAGGATAGGCTTAAGGAGTTAAAATTGACAACACACGAGAATAGGAGGCTAAGGGGTGATCTAATCCAGGTTTCAAAATTATGAATGGGTCGATAACGTATATAGAGATAGCTTTTTCGAAATATCTCAATATAATAGGACTAGAATAACTGGTGTAAGTTGACAAGTAGAAGGTTCGAGACAGCAGTTGCCAAAAACTTTTTTACGCATAGAATAGTAAATAGCTGGAATAGTTTGCCGGTAGAAGTAATAGTAGCACGTCCATAAAATGTTAAAAATCGATTAGACGCATATGTTGATAGATTGGGTATAGTTTAAGGTAGTAAAATTAAAACTTGTGGTGATAGATTCCACAGCTCAACACAAGTGTTGTGGGATATAGGGAGGCAGCATCTTGGGTTAGGGGATACTCTCTGTCCTTAACACCCATTTAAAGAGATTCCTCTGCCGAGCGGTGCCCCCATAGTACTGTGAGGATTGAAAAACTCATGATCTTCACTTGCCCCACAAAACCTTTAAATGGGTGCACACACATTTCTACATTACTGTCAGTCTTTACAGCCACACCTACACTTTTCCTCCTAATGTATATGGTTGTAAATTTTGACTTGGTCCGCAATCGATATGGACCGTGACTTATTTTTCGTTGGCAAGGTACTAGTATTGTCTGATACCGTAATGAAATTGACTGGATTCTTTGGATCTGATATATTTGCATGTCGGTTATAAATAGATATAGAGTGTAACATATTTGTGGATAGTAGTCTATTATGACTTGATCCTCTGGAACCAGAGATTCTATGTTTAGTTTTAAATCGATAATTAATTAGTTTTAAATTGATAATTATTTAGTTTTGTAAAAATTGGTCGTTGCCAATGTACAGGCAGTTTTTGCATAAATTTCTTATGTTCTTGTGGTTCGGAACCCACGTAAAATTGTAGGTCCCCTCCGCCACCACGGAGGACATACACAATTACGAACACAGTTAGGTAGACCAGCCATGAGTGGATCCTAGGGTCTTTGTTGGTCTGAAACATTATAACATTATAACATTGTAACAAAAGTATCAAAGGAGGGAGAAATAGGGAGTTTTTCAGTATCCACCACATCTTGGCACTTTGCCGAATACCACTTCGTAAACGTCGAACACGCAATATTAAAGGTAGCCATTACTAGTTTTCGCCTACGTGGGGAAATGCACGTCTGAGATCCAGGGCTTGCAGCGATCAACTGAGCACGCAGGGAAGAGAGATGCCCAGGTAGTAGCAGGAGTTACGTGACCAATCATACATGTGGGCCGAGCTTAGGACTTTCTCCTGTACACACGCTGGGCGGGTACCTCATCGTCATTCACGGTTCTGTGGGAGAAGAAAAAAAAGACGAATCTAAAGATCATCACTTAAATATTTATTATATTTTGTAAATGACCCACTTAGGAGTGTGACGTGTTAGAAATGGATTCTGTAGAAAAATTCAGGTTCACGAGCCATCCACATGTATTATATCTGGCCCTACAGGATGTGGTAAAACTGTTTATGCTTAAAATCATTAAAGAAAAGGGAGAGATGTTCTCAATTTGTGCATACTTATATGGTGTTATTCGACGTACCAACCAGTGTTCAACGAGTACTAAGATGATATTTTGTTCCACAAAGGTGTATATGACGTTAATTCGTGAAAGGGAAATGAACATTCAGTCATTCTAATTGACGATCTCATGTTGGAGATGGATAAAACGTTTGCCGAGATATTTACAATATTCTTCCACCATCTTAACATAAGCATGTTCTTCATCAATCAGAATCTATGTTTCAAAAATAGATACATGCGCGATGTGTCGTTAAATACACAATATCTAGTCTTATTCGTGCAACGTAGAGATGTACCACAAATTGGGGTATTAGCCAATCAAATGTTCCCGAATCAGCGTAAGGAGTTTTTGGAAGTTTATAAAGAAGCTACAAGCCCGCGTTACGGATATTTACTTTGTGACCTTCATCCGCGAAACACGGTTAGGGTGCTTCTAAGAACGAATATATTTCCAAACGAGCCTGAAACGGTGTATATTCCAGAATGACAAAGAAGCTAAAGAAATACCATGAATTAATAAAAATCTCTCATCGACTGCCCCGGGCAATGCAGCAGATGTTTGCTAAAACATCGACTCCGACTTTTTAAAATGCATCTGTGAAATCTGTATTAACGTTATAAATTGCAATGTATCAATGAAACCACCTCAGAAGGCTCGCCTACGCCGTTACAAGAACATAATACGTGCATTTGCTCATAAAAGTCAAACTGTCGGGAAGAAAAAACGAATTATTGTACAAAGAAGAGGGTCATTCCTCCCCATCTTCAGTTTTGGGTCCTTTACTGACTAGATTAATATAATGAAGAAAGTGGTAGTGATTCCACACGAGGTGTATGCTTCACTGCAAAGTTCAAAGAATCCAGACACGGATCTAGATCCCCGTAAAAGCAGGCTTAAAAGAATGGAAAGCGAATTGTTAACCCTATTAAACAGTGAAAAAACACCTGCTGAGAAAATAATCTTATACTAAGAAACTCTGCAGGAATTTCTTCACGAGTACGAAAATTATAAGAATCCGACAGAGATTCCCGTGGTTATTAGGCACAGCACTGGGAACGATGGACATGGTGACAGGACCTGTGTCCGACGATAAAACTGACCAACCAAAGATTAACGGGTCGGGCACACAACAAATCGATCATGTATTAAAAAGCACCCTTCCACATACATTGAGGAATAAAGGTTTAAGTCTTTATAATCTATTGAATGAGGATCCCACCATACAATGGACCGATACAGGTGAGATTATTGTGGAAGGTGCAAAGGTACAGGGATCGAATATCGTAGACATCGTCCATGATCTGGTGAGAAAGTGGGATAGGCCCTCACCATCAGGATGGAAGCATATTAAAGCAAGACTAAAACAAATGAATGTCCTCAAAACAATGATAGGAAATCTGAACAGGTTAAAAGACTTGGAACATGCATCGCACGTGACACAATTGAAGACGCCATCAGCCCCGGCGGTAACACCTCTGAAGAGGAGAAAGAAGGTTAAACAACGATCAACCCTACCCACGTGCCTCTAAAATACGCAAATGGCTAACGTATTAAGAAGACGCTATTATAATATTTCTAGCCCAGCCTCCTACGGAGGCGTAGATAGACTGTACAGAAGTGTTTATGCAGTAGGAAAAAAAGATGTTGAGAGTTTTTTGCGGAAGCAGGATGCTTATACACTTCATAAGCCGGTGAGAAAAAGGTTTAAAACCGCCAAGACAACAGCTGCTTCGATTGACTCTTTGGCAAGCAGATTTAACAGACATGCAAAGATATTCAGTGTATACGATGGTTACCGCTACATCCTATTCATAATAGATGTATTCTCTAGATATCTGTGGCTAATTCCTCTGAAAAATAAATTGCCTGAAACAGTTGCTAAAGCCACCAAAACGTTGATGTTGAAAGAAAACAGGGTTCCTGGCTATTTTTGTACGGATATTAGGAAAGAATTTACAGGCCGAGCTTTTCAGAGCATGTTGACAAAGTTTAATATCGGCTACTACACTACCAATTCTATACATAAGGCATCTTTAGCTGAAAGAGTTCAACGTACCATAAAGGAACGCATACACCGCTATTTTACACAAAAAACACGTACAGATTTCTAGACATTCTGGGAATCATTGGCTTCATCCTACACCCGCTCACACCATCGCACTATTGGGACAACACCTAACGAAGTTTTAGAAAGAGGTACGCACCCAGAGGTGAGAAGAGATGGAGCACCACCACCACACTGTACACATTTCAAAATGAATGATTATGTAAGGCTGTCGCGTTCGGGAAATAAATTCGCGAAGGGATTTGAGCAAGGATGGACACGCGAGATTTTTAAAGTTAAGGCTATGAAATCTAAAGACGAGATAATGTTGTATTACGTAGAAGATTTGAATGGGGAAGAAATCGCAGGAGGCTTTTACCGCGAGGAGTTGCAGAAAGTGACATTTAATTTAGGAAAAAATGTGTTTAAAATTGAGAAAATTTTAGGAAGCAAAGGTTCAGGAAAGAGAAAAATGTAACTGGTGAAATGACTAGGTTACCCAGAAAGCTTCAACACCTATATAAAAGCTGATGCAATAATGAAGCTTAAATAGTATGCAACATGGCGCCTAACCATTTCTACGTCACACTCCCGTCCTCCTCGTCCCTGTCTGTACACCCTAACAACACACTAGCCAACTTTGTAACAGAACTCCACGGACCCATTGAATTGGGTCGTGATACGTATGAGATGGGTATATGCGAAATTCAGTTGAATACCCTTTTTTTAAGTATTGATTATAAAGAACCCGTTTTTACGATTCTTAGAGACTAATGAGTGTGAAAAAGCCACGGTAACTCGGGATGAAACCATGCGTATCGCCCTGACTGGGGATCCACGGTATTACAGTACAGAAGTAACACTAGGACTGGGTCACTATGGTGAGGCCGAGGATGTTCATAATGCGTCGGACTCCGGTGGAATAAAGAACTCTCTCTCTCTCTCTCTCTCTCTCTCTCTCCTTAGGTTAAGGCTTAGGTTAGGTTTCCCTTTGGGGGGTGAGGACATCCCACCTTCTCCCGCAAAGACCTCCTCCTCCTCCTCCTTTCTCTTCCTCTCTTAGGTTAAGGTTACCCCTTTGGGGGAGGTCATCCTCCCTTCTCCCCCCAGAAGCCCCCTCCCTCCCCTTTGCAGCATTGATTTGTTGCATAACCCCTCCCCCTTCATTGCATAACCCCTTGGCAACATTGAACAACATTTGCAATTGCATTGCAGCATTCTTGCGCTCGTCCATTTTGCGCCCATACTACTAGTACCACGTTGTTTCTCTATTTTCACTGCAAGGGTTTCCACGAAACTGTTGGATTTACTTATTACCGTCTCTGTCATATGCCTTTCATGTATATAAATAGCACAACCACCTTTACGTCTCGCTGTTCTATCCGCTCTTAGTAAGTTGAATCCATCGATATGCAATTCTTTCTTCTCGACACAATGTTCGCAGTTATCGCAGTTTCCTTGGCAGTCTTTAAGATGTGTTTCTGTGAGGCATGCGATGTCCGCCCTTGTTTTGTCCATAACACCTTTCAGGTACGAAACTTTTAGTGAATTGTTCGGTTTTATTCGTCGAATATTTGCCAGGGCATTGTTTATGTTCTTTGTTTTGCATTGCCCCTTGTGCATTTTAAGTTCGTTGTCCTTTGATATCGCGTGTTTTGTAGCCTTGTGGTTCTCCGAGATGGATCCGTTCCCACCTACCTGTTCTGGTAGCTTCTTGCCATGTAGCGGTCCGGCTCGAGGGTTCCCAGCTGCATGTGCTGTATAAGACTTAGCAGCCGTATTGTGTCCAAGATGTTGAAAAAATTTTGTGCTGTGTGTTTTGTTTGCTATTTGGGTACATATTCTCTCTCCTCACATTCCTTCTGTTGTCTTTTGAGACTTGTCCTTTGAACTTGTCGGGAGATGATGATGGTAGCATTTTCTCCCGTACTGGCAGGTTCCATATGTCGCGTAGGTCTTGCAAATGTCCGGATGGTAGAATTTGCATTTTGCACCAAATTTGTAGTGACCATTATTGTAGAAGTAGTTGCCCACAGGAGGGTGTTCGTAAATACATTCTCCTCCCTTGTATCTGCATATTCCTTTCACATAGTATTTACATATATTTTCTTCCCCATTTTTACTTGGGGCCTTTGTTTTTGGTGGTTTCAGTATAGTTTCTTTATTGTCTACTTGTTTTTTCCTATTGCTGCTAATGCCCTTTGGTTTGAAAACTTTGGATTTAGTTTTGTGTCTGTTTCCTCTGTTGGTGCTTCTTTTATTTCTATTATTTCTGTTTTTGCTGTTTTCTTTTCCTGTTCGTTTTTCGCAGTTTCCTCTCGTACTATCTTCGTTCCTTCTATTTCTTTTCTCTGTTCACTATTCATAAGCTCCTCTCTTGCCTTTTCCTCATAGTCTCGTTCTGCTTTAAAAATTGTAAAGAGTTTATTTCGATTAAACAGCTTTTGCAGAAGAACTTTATTCCGTTCACTTGTTTAGCGCCCGTTATAAGAGATTTCTTCGTCGCTCCAATTCAGGCATTGAAATTCGACTAAGTTCTGGCAAAGATCACAGCGAATTGTTTTTGATTCATCTGTTTCTTTTTTACAGTGTCCACAGTGTTGTATGAATTGATTTACCATTGCCATGTTTCTAATGGTATGTAAATGATTGTGCTCGAAATATTAACTCAAAATGGTAATTTATTAAGTGAAGTATTTGACTCGACTTTAGAAATGAGGGAGGGAAGATTTTCCTTTATTCCGTGGGGTGGGGGGGTGGGGGTCGGGGATGTGGCACGCTGTAGGTTCTCACTGATTGGTGCCCTGGAGTGTACCGCGGGGGATACCTGAGGGATATTGCCTTTCGATGTGCAGTTAGATTTCCTCGGAGAGAAAACACTCGGAATAGATTGTATAGATTAAGTTTCTTTAATCTTATTTGCTTTATTTCAACAAACGACGCTATTTCACCACTTAAATAGGCATACGACCGTGTTCACTGAATATTCACTCAAAATTTGGCACTACTTAAAAAGGATTAACTGCAGGGTTTTTATTGTAATATCACTTTTATTCGGACTTTCCAACGAAACACACGTAACCGTCACACTGGGCAGGGCAAGACAGGCATTCCTGTATACCTGAGGAGACTATCTCTGCCCAATCTCTTGACTATCACGAACCCAGAAACGTGAAAAGGTGTTCGGTGGTTCGACGGTACAGATACTTGGGGACTACGGCTTACGCAGCCACCGCAACATATATACACTATATATATATATATATATATATATTATATATATATATATATATATATAATATGATACACACAGACCGTGCATGGAACAAGGAACTCTTCTCGGAAAATTAAATCCACTATAGTCCGAATAAGTAATGGTAAATGACAACCACTATAGTGTTTTCTTTTTCATAATGTTAGCCCGACGTGGGCAACGTGTCACTCGCAAAGAGGCCCCAAAAATAGAGCTTCCCTCACCAGCTATCTGCAAAGCAGATAGGATCCAGCTTTGGGACAGGATCTAGGGGTTGCAGCTACACCTTGCCTATATTCATGGTTTTTTAATGGAGGCATTTCCTATATTTTATAAATCTTATGATGTATTTTATAACTAAAATGAGAGTAAAAATTTTATTACCAAAGTTTTACCGCCTTTGTGGACTCCCAGAATTCAAAACTGGAGCGATGTTCACCAACAAAATTTGTTGAACATAAACAATCCTCATTAATTTTGAGTATAATAATCTGAAAATTGGTGTACATATATGACGCGTTCGGTGGAGAAGGGGCGAACGCCACAAAATTCGAAAAATGAGTTTTTTGTCGTATAATTATCCTTTAAACCCTTTGCTTTACCTATGTAAAAAATTAGATGTTAGTCTGCACTCTTTCACGGTAAAATGTAGGTTTTAATTTATCTCAGAGAAATTCACTCCGCATCATTGCTTCACATTGAACACATCTATCTACTTTCTGGTCACTCGACAATGCCCTGTGATGCTCAATTTGGCCAAATTGAACAAAATATAAAAAATAATTACAGCAATATTATTTACACCAAAAAAGATTATGTTACGGCCATAACTACAGCCATTTCGCAGCGCTTCCTAGTTGTAGAAATGAAACAGGCTGATTTTCTCGATTTTGACGTCCTAAAAACGTGCATTGTCATTAGGAAATCAACAACTACTAAATTTACAGATGCAAGAAAGTTAATATTTGACTTTCAACACAAAGAAGGCTACGTAATATCTACTGCATACCGCACAACCCCAGATAATAGCCATCCCGTCAGACTGCAGAAAGGGAAAAAATCCTACAGTGTCAGTTTATTCAATCTAGCCCAGCAGCACTGCAACCAAAGTATTCCCAATTGCTGCCAATAACTAAGGAAAAAATAAAAGATCTCAAAGAATTATCAGACCTAATGCCTGCAACTGCAGTGAACTATTATACAAGATTGTTAAAGGAACTGGAAGAAACCGAAACAGTTGAAGCAGGTAATACAACATTCGACGAAGAGGACCAAATAATGGATTACACCAGTTAACATCAGAAGCTATCAATAAATAATATTGTAAAATTTCTTGGCATTTTATTATATCGACATATTACACAACAATATTTTACTCAAATATGTGTTCAAATTCATACAACATTTCAATAAACCGGAAAAATACAAAGGTTTAAAGTTTACAAACTTTAACTGCATTTTGTGGCATAATTCGAAAATGTTGCGTTCGCCCCTTCTCCACCGAACGCGTCATATATTGTTTACATAGTTTTGCTCTGTATGAGTTTCATTATGATTGGTCAATAAATGTTGATTTCATGGTTGTTTTCAGAGTGAACCCTTTTTTTTTTGGCAGGCGATTATATATATATATATATATATACACACAGTATATATATATATATATATATATATATATATATATATATATATATACACACACAGTATATATATATATATATATAAAATATATATAATAAATATTATATATATAATTTAGGGTGGTCCACAAAATGGAAGTATTTTAAATTCTTCCTCCCAGGGTTTCATTAGGTTCCTTTTCCCAAAAAACTTCTCTGAGCAAAATTTGGGTTCAATCGGTTAATTTTTAGAGGTGGCTCAACTACCCCCAGTAGTCCACATTCATGGCTTCTGGGTCCCCCCCATATATATGGGTATTATCCGCTTGTTGGCGGGGTATCATGGCTGACCAGGCCACTCATTTTGCCCAGCTAAGATTGTGGACTTGTTAGAATCAGGAAACCTCTTTCGGTGCTCATCCACCACACTTAAGAGAAACTGGAGTTGATCTCCTTTCGTCAGAGTTCCGCTGAAGGTCTGAATGAGAGCTACTGCCCTTTCAGCATGATCATTAACTACTTTGATGTTTCCTATGATTCTTTTAGCTACTTGGAAGTTTTCATTCTCCTCCCAGGTGCTGGGTCATCATCAAGAAAACTAATATTGATCGGTAGGGCCTTAAGAAGCTTTAATGAGTTTCTTTGTGGCAAGAGTTTCTAATTTCAGTGTTGCTTTGCATTCCTTGAGTCTTATTCTCTTTGAGAAGTCTAATGACCCCTCCTTTTCCCTCATACACTGGACCATGATTCCCTTGGTGTCTGGTGCAACAGTTTGATCGAAGAGAGCAAGGGCCACCAGCTCTTCTGATAAGTACCATAGGTGGTTTTCAAATTTCTTGAGAGCTGCTTTGGCCACTTTCTGGTCATGATAGTCCTTTAACTTTTGGATAAGATCCAGATCATTCTTCGGAGCTTGTGATGGAATAGGAGCAGTGATCCAGCTTTTTAAGTAGATTAGGACTCCAAAAGGGTAAGGGTTTTCAGGTCCTTCTTCTCTCGAGGAGTCAGGGTGATTTGATTTCGAAAAAGCCACATTTTGATGGCATAGATAACTTTAGCCATCCACCTTGCATAGTGCGTGCCAGCAGGACGTTTGAATGTGTAACTTTCAATTTTTTCACCAAGAAAGATCAAAGAAAGTTCCAAAAACTCTTTATAGTCATCTCGAAAATTTCCAGTGGCCAGATGTTCTTTGGCAAAGGCAATTATTTCATTTCTGAAAGGATCAACTTGCTCCTTCATCTCATCATCATCCTGTGATGTAGAGAAGGTTTTTAAATCAATGTAGTCCCATATAGATTGGAACCTTTTGAACAAAAGTGGCTCAGGGGCAGAAGATGAACCACGGACTGCTTCAAACACTCCTCCATACATGACTTCCATGCAATGATGCCTACAGGCAAAATAGAAGAGTGGTCGACCAAGTTTCTGTTCCAGAAGAACGCATGCTCCCCTGTTTGTTCCTGTATTTGATGCTGTAGTATCTGATAACATTCCGATTATTGACTTATCTATGTTCCATTCGGAAAGAAGATTATACACTGCAGCTGATTGAGCTTCCCCTGTTCCACTTGGTAGTTTGGGAACACCAAGCAGTTTTGAATCACCTGATTCAACTGAAGAGACAAGGACTGGGAGTCTGTCTACCTTTTCATTCTTGGCAAGTAGATTAGGGATCAACTTCCCATCCCAGTGGACAATCGAAATACTTGGACTAAAGCTAGCTTTAATGGCATGGGTTATTTGCCTTCGATGCCTCTCTTGGTGCCTTTTGATTGAAGAACGAGAGATGTTCACCTCTGAAAGATCTTGACCAAGGCTAGATGCAGTTTCAGCTAATACAAAGGTGGCCCTCCTGTCACTGATGCCAGTCCTGTCCAGAGCAGCAGCCAATTCAGGAGATATGATATTCTTTGCTGCCTTTTTCTTTAGTGGAGTTGGTCCGCTGGTAGATGGGGGATTAATAAGGTAATCTTCATCTTCTCTTTCTGACTCACATAAAGACTCAGAAGAAGAACTTCCCTGATCTAGCATAACTTCCTGTGAAGCAGCATATTTTTCTTCTTCAGCTTTCCGCTTCCTATTTACCAATTTCATTTGCTTCTCAGCAGCTCTCTTTTCTGCCTTGTCAGTCACCATATCTGCAGAGACCATTGATCCCACTCGTCCCGCTTTCCTTTGTTGGATCAAGAACTGCCGGTCTTCTTCATTTTTGATTAAGGTAAAGGCATCAGCATGGGCGACATCAAATAGGTTCTCCATTTCTTCCTGAAAGGTTTTCTCTCTTTCTAACTGAAAGTTGCTTTTCCTCCCAGCATTCTTCTTAATCGCTTTCCACTCCAAGTGTAGAGCCTGAATTTTGTGAAGAATGTGGTCTTTCCTTTGAGTAGGGATTCGGCTCTCTCCCAGAAGAGACGCAATTCTTCAAAAACATCTTCTGAACTAGGTTTGATCTCCTTCAAGACTTGATGATGGTGGAGGAACATGCGGAGGACCTGGCCACGGGAAGGCAGCTTGGCTCCAGTGATTGTTTCCTCTGACTTTTTCATTAAGTAAAATGTACGTTTATTTGACATTGCAAAACCTGTAAATTTAATAAATCTATCTGAAAGAAAAATAATCATTAGTTATTGTATCTGTAAATAATGTTTCTTTTAATTATTCACTATATTAATAAAGGGCATAATGGTATACAAAAAACAGCTTTGAGCCACCCCTAAAAGTTATTCGATTTGCCTTAAATTTTACATGAAATATTTTTTAGCTAAAAGGAACCAGATTATAGGCCTGGGAGGAAAGAAAATTGAACTTCGATTTTTTACCCCATTCTGTGGACCACCCTAATATATATATATATATATATATATTATATATATATATATATATATATATATATAATATATATATACATACATACTGTATATTCAACAAAGATATGTAAATTGTTTACATTACCTTACAAGTAGTGATGGACGATTAATCGGAATCGAGAATCGGAAGAATCGAGCATTTTTCAGGAATCGGAATCGGAATCGAGAGAATTGTACCATGATTTCCGATTCTTAAAACGATTCTTTAACTTTTAATTGAACCAGTTTTGCAATGTAAACTTTAAAATTTAAATGAAAGAGGATAACAAATTTTATTTTTATTGTATTGTAGCTATACATTAAACATGTATATCCATGATGTGTAATCAAGAAGATTAAAATGAATTGTTACAACTTACAGTTGATTTTTATTTTTAAACCAATCTATTATAATTTATAATTTATATTACCATACTCATAATGTAAATAGTTAATCTTACCAGAGTAAAATATGACAATTTCCAGAAAAACAAGTATAGAATTATATTTAAAAATATTGAGAATCGGAATCGAGACTTTTTAGTGGTATCGGAATCGGAATCGCTAAAAATTTTGGTATCGTCCCATCACTACTTACAAGACGATATTTAATTTTCTCTTCCTTTTTGACATTTCTTGAAGAACATCCTCCGGTTATATTTCTAATTGGCGGTGAATGCTCATTAAGGCCGAACCATTCAGTCTCTCTTGCTTCTAGGACAAAATCCCCCCGTGGACAAAATCCCTCGTGGACAAAATCCCCTCGCGGACAAAATCCCCCCGGACACAACCCCCCCGGACACAATCCCCCCGTGGACAAAATCCCCCTAAGGCTTTATTAAAAAATAAGAATACGACTGACTTTATTAAAGTTTTAACAAAAATATCACGACTTAACCTAACCAATCGTCAAGGGCGTACAATTACCTAACCGGGCAAACAAATAAGAATACGACTGACTTTATTGAAGAAGAAAAATTAAAAACAAAGTCAAACAAAATTTAAAAAGACAAATTAAAAGCAATTCCCTTAAGAAAATCAAAAATAGACCTGTTGTTATAGTCTTGTACAATTTTCAAAATGCGAGAAGAAGAAGACTTATACTTCTTCCTTTGCGGTTCTGTCGGCAAGCCAGCGATAATTTGAGAAATAAATGCCTGTTGGTAGCTTATTTCTTGCCCTAAAACTTTTAAAAATTTCCATATGTTTGGCTGCGAGCATCCTGTTAGAGATGCAAAGCGTCTATGCCAGCCTTCGACAGAGTTATTTGTACGTGGAAGTTCTGTAATTGTTCTTGAGTACATATTCCAAATAGAAATGCTAAAAGTGGGTTCTCTTCGTCCTCGTCGGCATGGCCTTCCAATATAATTATCTTCAAAATAATCGAGAATTGGCAAACCTTCCACTGGTATAAATCGTATAATTGTTCAAAAGCATCAACAACTTTTTCTGGAGGCACAAAGCTAGAGCAGGTATCATTCGAATTTTTAAGGCAAAATCGTTGTCATCTTGATATTTTTTCTGTAATCCGTGTTTCTGTAATCCGTTTCTGTAAGCCTCTTTTCTTATTCTTATTGTGTTTTTAATTTTTCTTCTTTAATAAAGTCAGTCGTATTCTTCTTTTTTTAATAAAGCCTTAGGGGGATTTTGTCCGCGGGTGGATTGTGTCCGGGGGGGGGTTGTGTCCGGGGGGATTTTGTCCATGGGGGATTTTGTCCGCGAGGGGATTTTGTCCACGGGGGGATTTTGTCCTGATACCGTCTCTCTTCAGAGGAAGAATTTCTTATGTAGGTTTTAAGTCTTCTTAACGTTGAAAAGGATCTTTCTGCAGTGGCCGTAATTATTGGCAGAGTGGCACCTATTTTCAAAAATACATGAATTGTAGGGAATATTTCTTCATTGCATTCATTTAAAGAAGTAATGAAATCGATAGGCTTTTCATTTTGGTCTCTCCAAGTTCGTCTCCACATCTTCAGTTCTCCCTTGAACTTTACCGGAACGCTTGCATCGTCAGGCCACTGAAGGGACAAAGTTTCGCAGCAGTTTTTCACTTCCTCATCCGTCAGAGAGATGGATCTCTTCGGCAACAACGAATGCAGTTTTTGTAATACAGTTTTATGGTTGAGAAATCTATCATTTAGTTCATTTAATAAAAAGTCTAGGAAAGGCACATACACACAACGTCTATAATACTCTTCAACCATTCTGGTAACAAAGTGATCACCTTCCCGTCCGACCGAAGGTGGCATTTGAATTGTTGTACCCAAACTTTTACCCAAGTTTTCGGTTTCACAGAAAACTGCTTTAAATTTCGAATCGGCAGAGTCCCTCAGGGCTTGTATTTCATCTTTTAAAAATTCGGCATGGTTCAGGCAAGAAGCAAGATCTCATTGTTTAGACTGTAGGAATGTGCAAAGGCCATGCAGTAGTGCAAACACCTGACTAACATTAACCAAGCATATCAAAAATTTGCTGCTCTCAATAGCAGTTAACAATGTGAAAGCCTTCATTGTAGACTTTGTCCGTAAAATCCTGAATTCTGTTTAAGGCTTGAGAAATTGGTGCACAAAGTTCTTTCAGTAACAGAATTGAATTTAAATGTTCAACCCACCGAGTCTCACAAAATTTCAGAAGACGGGTTCTTTTGGCACCAGGATACATTTCATTGATGCAACTTTTCAGCACATGACTTCGCTTAGGAGAATGTCTAAAGAAAGCTATTATATCTCGCATTACCGTTAAACTAGCCCTTATTATTGGCACTGAACAAGCATGGGAAAGGGCCAGATTTAGAGCATGGCTAGAGCAATGAACGTAGAGAGCCTGAGGATGCGTTTGTTGTATAATAGCTGCACATCCTTTCAATTGACCACTCATTGACTTAGCCCCATCATATCCTTGCCCTCTCATATAGTTTACATCCAACCCCAACTCTCTCAGTTCTTTTAATAATGTTTCAGCAAGTGCCCTACCAGAACAGTCATGAATAGGAACAAATTTCAGAAAATCTTCTCGCAGCACATAGTTCTCTTCACTTTTTAACACGTACCTAACACAAAGAATATATTGTTCCACTCCACAGATGTCTGAGGTCTCGTCCGCCAGAACACTAAAATATTTTGAATGACTGATCTGATTCACGATACGAGACAGGATTAGATTACCACAAATATTAATCATTTCATCTGAATTTGAGGGCTTGTGTAGGTTGCATTTCGACCACATTCGGTGAAATGCTTCTTTAGATTCTCATCACCACCAATCCTAAACGGCAGTAAAGCGCGGAAATTTCCATCATTTTGTTGATTTTCTTCCAAAATCCCAGCATCGCTATCACCCCGCAATGCAATTTCTTGTCGGCCACACAAAATAATGGTTTCAATAATTGGCACGAGTTTTTTCTGTTTTCTGAGGGGTTTTTTCTTTTGGCACTGTCTAAGGTTGTACAGATACATGACTCCAGATTCCTGGGATCTTGGGAGCATTGCTCCAGTAAATTTGACCATGAGAAAAAGTAAATTTGGGTTTGGGTTTTGTTCATCCGCTAGACGTTATGCAATTTTTTTGCGTATACGTTCTTGTACAAACCAATTTTTTTAAACAATTTTTTTATTTTAAGTTTAGTTGGTAATTCCATATTTAACAATTATTTTTATTTTTTGTTAAGCTTCAATGTTTTGATAATTAAAATTTTATTAAAACGTATATTTTTTTAATATAAAATTATCAGGATTGGACTATGTTCCATTGATCTCGGCCAGGTTTGATAAATTGGCCAGATAATTACTTGTGCGGTTTTAAGTAATCCACCATGACTCTAGAATTGAAAAGTTTAGTTAAGTTTAAACTTACTTTTACTTACTTTAACTTACCTACTTTTACTTACTCTTCCTTACTTTTACTAAGTTTAAAGCACTTACTTTTACTTACTTTCATTGTACTATATTTACTTACTTTTACTCACTTTTACCATACTATATTTACTAACTTTTACTTATTTTGTATTTTTTCAGGTAGTCAATAATCAATAATGGATCCTAATATTGATGAAGTTGGAGAGAAAAGTGAGGGTGTTAAAAGGGGTTACTTTTGTGGTCAATGCAAGAACAAATATTCAAAGAAGCAAAACTGGGAGGAACATTTTAATTCCAAAAAAATATTTGTTACAATACAAGAGGTCCCAGAGTTTGGGCCCACAGCTTAGATATTGCAGTAAAGAAATACCAGGATGAAGTGCAGCAAAGAGATACGGCAAAGCAGTCATTTAGTTTGTTCACAAAATGTGCTAGTGCTAGACCTCAGAAAAATGAAGCAACTTCATCAACTGCTAATCTAGAAAATGAAACTTTTTCACTAGATGTTTCACAGACTGAAGAAAGTGCTTCTCCTCCACCTAAGAAACAAAAGGTAAGTGAGGAATCTGCGCATCAGACTAACAAAACTGCTTTAGAGGAATTTGAAAATTCCCAAATCCAGAAGACATTGAATGCAATTTTGCGCCTAACAAAAGAAACTCACCAAGCTGTTGTGGTTAATAAAGAGAAGAGTCAAAATATGCCTTCAAGTTCAAGTGTTGCATCCAAATCTAATAAAGCAAAAAGCAACAAATTTGACATTTCCATAGCCCATTTAAGCAAGTGTAAATCAATACAAGAAATCCTGAACAATGATTTGATCAAATCTACATTCAAATTGGTGGAAAAGAAGGATCTAGGGCATGCTGATGATTCATTTTCAGTACCAAGTGATATAATGGAAAACATTGCAAATAGTGACACTAATATGCCTGATGTAGATATAGCTGTTGAGGATGAAGATGATGATAATCAAGAAGATATTGATGATGCTTCTGATGATAAAATGTTTACATTATATTGCATAGCTTGCACAGACCCCAAAGCATGTGCTTCAGACAAACATTCTAACATAAAAGGTTACTTCAATGTTAAAGATTTAACCTATGTATGCAAACAAGGAGAAAATCAAGAGAGATGGTTTAGAAATCTGAAAACCCACCTGAAGAGACATTTAATTAAACTTCAGCATCATCAAAGAGCTGCTGTTTATGAAGTGATGAAACATCTTCTCGGAACACTACTAAACGCATAGAAGACTTATGTGGCAACATCTTATATGCATAATGAAAACAAACACTGCATGGGCTCTATATCCAGTACTTCTAGCTGTATTACATAGGTCAGGTTGTGAGGTTGGAAATTTGAATCATAGCACACATGCGTGCGAGACAATTTGTGAGCTATTAGATAATCAACTTAAAGAACAAACTGTAAAGTGGTTCTTAGAACAAACTTCAGTAACAATAACAGCTGACATTGGAACAATTTTGGGATTAAGCATGCTAGTTGTATTAGTTATGAGTGAAGAAGATAAGACTCTAAAACTTGCTGGGATAAATTTAGTACGCAGCAAATCAGGAGTTTATTTGGCCAATGAAATTTTTGATGTGTTGAAGTCTCCTAATCACTTGAAACTATCTGAAGAAGCAATTAAATCCAAGGTATCTGGAATGGTTGGAGATGGGGCTTTTTGTAAGGACAACGAGCCATTTAAAAACGAAATGAAAAAGTTGTTTGGAGAAAATTTCAAATTTCGATGGGACTTAATGCATCTTGTGAACAGAGCCCACGTTAATGCATTGAAGAAAATTTGTAAACTAAGTGAGCTTTTAGACTTTATTCAGAATCACACTTCAAATCTGAGATCAGGCCTTGACTATACCAATATGGTTCTTGACAATATCATTGGTTTTAAGAGACCAAAACTCAAATCTGATACTCGCATGGTTAATTACGAATTTGATCAATTTAACAGATTTGTGGAAAATTGTGTGTTTTTTGATCATCCACAAGAGAAAGAAATTAGTGCCAAGTTCTATGTATTGATTTCCTATGTAACAAAGATTATGTTGCAAGTAGCTCAAAAAACCACAGTTAGTACAGAATTTGTAGAAAATATATTTTATAAAGGAGGGAAAACTGTTATGTTAAGAGTGATGGAAACAATTTCCAAATTAGCTAATGGAGGAAATGCAAATGATGTAGTTTCTGAATTTAAGCACGATACCACAGGGCAGCAAAAGGAAGTAACAGCTGAGGATTACATCCTAAATGAAGTTTACAAATACATCAAGAAACGTTCTGATTACTACCAGGTTGCTGAAGTTGCTAGACCATCCAGAACCAGATCTGAAAGTAGTTTTACAAAAGACTCAGTGATAAATTGGCTGACAGAATATATAGAACAGCTGTGGAAAGGAATCACAGAGAGATTAAAGCATTTTGATAAAGATGGATCAACTGCCTGGAGTGAAGCACCAGCTGAAGGGACATTCTCCATTCTTGGTTACATTGTTGAACACAAAGGATCCATTAAGCCATCTCATTTGACTAAGCTGTGCAGAATTGTGAAGGAGGGTCCAGCTCCAGGCACTAGATCTGCTGTAATGATCACACAGAAAGCCATTGATCAGTGGCCAAGCATACATGGCGGTAAATTCACAACAAATGCTTACATGCAAGGTCTAACATCGTCCACTGTTGCTGCTGCAATGAATAAATAAACTTAAGGTGAGTTATAAACTGTACATTATTGTATTATTATGTTTAGCTAAAACAATTTGTAATTGGTATGTCGTCAATTCAAGAGTTTACTATCATTAACCTATCTAGTGGTGTAAGGGGAAAAAAAGTAAATTCAGAGCTGTGCTCCAGTAAATTTTTTCAAATCTGGAGTCATGTACAGATATCCTTTTTTTTATTTTCAAACACTGACAAAATATTTTGTGCTTTAACACAGCTGTCTTTGTGATAATTGCTAGTTTCGTGCTTGCGGAAATCCTCTTTTGCATCTTTCCAACGCATATACGGAGCATTAACTAGTGTATTCAGTCTTATGTGATTTCCTTTACCAACTTCTACATTTTTATCAAAGACAAAACAGTACTTGCAGAATGCACCTTCACTTGCTCGAGAATATGCAAGCCACTTACTTTGAAATTTTAAGTTTCTTTTACCCGGCGGAAGACTATATATGTAATTCCCAAGGTACCCAAAGATTTTTAAGAATATTATATTTTTCCTCGTCTGTACATGATTTTTCGAGGAACGTGCCAATATCCAAAGACATTTGTGACACGCTCACCGAGGAAACAACATTTTCAGTTTTTTCACTTCTATTTGAAGTTTCACAACTGTCAGAAGGACAGGTTAAATCACTGTTTTTCTTTTTTGTTTTAGGCTCAAAATAATTTAAAAGTTGCCTGCCTCTTGTTGGCCATATTGTAAATAGGTCACAGACTCACAGTACCCACAACACGTGAAAAACAAAGGAAGTGAACAGCATGACTGACCGTATATTAGGAATTGACATCATGAGTGACGACTGCACATGGCCAATGGGCACATTAATAGAAAATGACGTCATTCGTGACGTAGGCAAGAGGACCAATTAAAAGCAAGCAAACTTAAGAGTCGGAAGCGTAAATTCATTAATCGACATGAGCTCCTTATAGAGTTCGGTGAGTCGGAAATGTAAATCCATTCCAGAAAATAAGAGCTCCATGAAAGGGGAGTAAGCAGAGAGAAGTATTTGAATATACTTCTAAGTTCGGGAAGAATTTCGGGGAGGGATATATCCCCCTATCCCCCCCTGGCTACGGCCCTGATATATATATATATATATATATATATATATATATATATATATATATATATATGCACACCGTATACAAATTAACTGATTTTAACCGGTTAACCGGCATCCTGTTAACCGGTTAAATGAAAATTTTAACCACCCCCAGCCCTGACTGTATATAACCAAACGTCCAGTACCACTTAGTGAGAAGAAATATTCAAATAAATACAGTAAACCCTCGTCCATCGCGTGTTTGTCCAGCGCGAATTTGCTTATACACGGAAAAATAAATGCTCTAATACAGTAGTACTGTGTACGCGTGCCAATGCGCGCTCTATGTTTTCTCTTACACTCTCCAACACTCCCGCATCTCCCTCTCGCGTCACCCCTCGCATCACCCTTTGTCTCAGTCCCGCTACCGCGTTAAGTTCAGTGAAGTCGTGTTGGATTGTTTTTGTCGTATTTTGCCGTTGTTTCTTGTTTTGCTATTACCTTTAGACAGCAGTATGACACCAAAACGTAAAACATCTTCAAGTGATAGTGAAGAGAAGAAAAGTCGTAAGGTTATGACATTAGCCGAAAAAATAAAGATTCTAGGTAAGTTGCGTGGTGGTATGAGCATAACATCACTTGGCCGCGAGTATCACGTGAATGAGTCTACCATACGCACCATCCGAAAGGGTGAAGAGAAGATGCGTGCTATTTTCATTTAATATATTTTTATTTATCATGTGTAAATATGATGTTTGATTTTATTATGTTCTTATTTCATATACAATGTAGGTAGGGAAATTAATTTATGTGTGAATAAAAAATCTACGTATCTAAGTATTAATGGGAGACTTTACGCGGCCGCGTTCACGTATCCCCATTTATTCCATAAGGTATTAAGTTTGTCCAACGCGGATTTACCTAACGTACCGTTCTCAAGGAACCTAACCCTCGCGTTGGACAAGGGTTTACTGTATTCAAATAAATAAAAACGGGAATACATGGCATTAGTCTATTTTCCAACTATTTATAAATTAATTTGTCAGTCTATTAAAAATATCCTAGAAAGTTAAACAATGTTGGTGTGGACGTTTTTTGCGCAACTGTACATTAAATTATACTTTTTGGGTAAATTTGTTGGAACTGCAGGATTCACGCACTTTGTTACAGCCAGGTGATAAATTATGCCCATCTCTTGTTTTTAAACCGATGATTCTACTAATATTTGTAAAAATGTAATCGACTAAAATATTAATGGATTAACCTGGGTAATAAAACATTGAGATGATAAGCTGAAATATTGCCGACAGAAATTAATGAAGATTTGACCCCTCAACACCTGGACGACATCTGTAGCCGTTTGGACCAGGCGTTGCGAAGTGCATAGGATTTTCCCATGAATGAGATGAGATCGGACTGTTTCTAACATGTTACATAAAATTGCCCATAAGAATTTTGCAACCGTTGTCACATCAATACCATTTTGACCTTTTGACTTGTACAAGTATTTTGAGATTTCTAAAAGTTTTTATGTACATTCTGAATAAGGCAGTTAACAAACAGTTTTAAATTATACAACAAAGGAAACTTGAAACGGAAAATTAGCATTTGTTACATAACTTTATAGGGAAATCTAAGGCATTTCTGTCAAAGTTTTGTCACAACAATCTTAATTGATAAAGTTTGACTAAAACTTATTCCAGGATTTTGTAATTCGAGGAAATATTTTGAAATTTAAATTAAAATAATAGTCGTTGTATAGCTCTATTGCTTTTCAAGTACTCCTACACGACTGTCCTGCTATATACGATAACAATAGGAAAATAACCTAGACTTATTACAGTTTATAAATACATTATAGGGCTAGATTCATTATTTGTTAGAACTAGCCTAATGCTTTCATAATTATTTACGAGTAAAACACTATTGTTTCAGTATATATAATTTTTTTTTGTCACTCACAAATGCGTTTGGACAGAGGGCCATGTCAACAAAGAAGGAAAATACTCTCAGAATACGATGTGCAAAACTCTCTAACGTCCTACCGAAAGAATTGAGAAACCTCCAGCACACCAACATGAATAATTTCAAGAACCAACTGGATAGGTTCTTGTGCAAATTCCCGAACCAGCCATGCGTAGCCGGCTATGAGGGCAGGATGAGAGTGGAAAACAACTCTTCTGCACTATTAATTCCGTAAATGAGGTGGGTTGCTGCAGAAGGCTTGTCCGCAGGTCGATCCTGAACCGTCGCTCGAAGCCAACAGAAGTAAGGATATAAAGGATGATCAACGCCCAAGTCAATATTATGACGATTTAATATCAGACGTTCTGGAAGTCAAACTTCCATCATCATTGGCTAAAACCATAAAAAATAAAATGAAAAATAAAATAAAAAATAAAACTGGAGAAAGACTAGTCGGACAGGTACACGATTAACTTAATTTAAAATACTTTCAAGAGACACCAGCAAGAATAAAATTACAACCATAATCTCATGTTCGAATTAAGTTTAATATTTAGACAAAAATACAAACAAAACTAAAGATTACAATATATATATAATTTTATATATATATATGTGTGTGTGTGTGTGTATTTTGATCGAAGTCCGAATAAAAGGGGTATTATAGTAAAAATCCTGCAGTTAATCAGTTTTAAATGGTGCCAATATTTTGAGTTAATTCATAGTGCACAGTGGTGCGGCATATGTGAAAAAAAAAGTAAATTAAAACGAAGCGAATTAATCAATACAGCATTTTTCCGAGTGTTTCTTTGTGAAGGAAATTAGCTGCCCATCGTGAAGTTGAAATTCCTACAAATACCCCCTGATTATCCCCCGCGGCCACAGTCGTGAGCACTAATTAGTGAGAAGTATACAGCGTGCCACATCCCCTATCCCTCGAAGTAACAGAGAATACTTTCCCTGACTCAGCTTGAGTCAACCCCCACCGAATACTTCCCATAATACCCTTTTTTAGTCAATTTGGTGCACCAGCGGCTACCCTCTATCAGTAACATGGCAGTGGTAAATAAACTCCTGCAACTCTGTGGTTTCTGCAACAATGCGACAGATGAAGCAAAGGGGATGAGGTGCGATCACTGCCAGTTGCTTTTCGATTTCAGATGCCTAGAATGGGAAGATGAAAAATCTTCCTCATAACGAACGCAAAGCAACTCAGTGGGGTAAAGATTTTCTGCAAAAATTGCGTGATCGAAATAAACTTTTACGATATTTAAAGCAGAAAGAGACTATGAGAAGAAAGTGAAAGAGGAAAGTGTGAATAAAGAACAGAGGAAAACGGAAGAAACGAAGAAAAGCGAAGTAGAAATAAATCGGACAGTGTCAAACAGGAGGCCGAAAACATACAGGCAACAGACAGTATAAAGACAACAGCTAATATAAAGGCAACGAAGGATAATAGCACAAATAGGAAAAGACAAGCGTGCTTTCAAGAAAACAAGAGTGAAATTGTCCCCCAATAAGGAGCAAAAAACAAAGGCCCGAGTAAATACGGGGAAGGAATTATATGCAGATATTATGTAAAAGATAATTGCAGATATAAGAGAGGACAAAGTATATATGAACATCCCCCAATATGCAATTTCTTCTATAATAATGGTCATTGTAAATTTGAAGACGGATGCAGATTCTACCACCCGGACATCTACAGGACTTACACAAAGTATGGAACCTGCAAATACGAGAAAAAAAAGCTACTGTCAACATTTCCCGACGAACCCAAAGGACAATGGGAATAACAATAGGAACACAAAAAGCGAACAATTTTTTCAACATCGCAAACACAATACGGCTGCTAAATGTCACGCAACGCATGCAGTTCACACAGCTAGAAACTCCCGAGCCAAACCGCTTCCGGGCAAGAAGCTACCAGAACAGTCAGGCGGAAACAGATCTCTCTCTCGAAGGACCAGAGGGCAACGAAACAAGCGATACCGAAGGAAAACGAACTTGAAATGCAAAGGGGCAACGAAAAACAAAGAACATGAATATTGTCCTTTCTAATATTCAAGGAATAAAACCAAACCAATCAATCAGCAAAGTTTCGTATCTGAAAGGATTTATGGGCGAAACAAGGATGGACATCGCTTGTCTCACAGAAACTCATCTTAAGGATTGCCAAGGAAATTGTGAAAATTGCGAACATTGTATTGATAAGAAAGAGATAAGTATATAGAGTTTCAACTTACTAAGAGCTCATACAACAGCGAGACGTTAAAGGTGGCTGCGCGATATATGTACGTACATGAAGGTGATATGACAATAATAAGTAAATCAAATCGCTTTGTGGAACTCGTAGCAGTGAAAATAAAAAAAAACTAAGCGTGATACTGATAGTCATCTATAGACCTCCAAACATTCCAACCAAAAAATTCTCGGATGCCAATGATAATATCAGAAAACTAATAAAGGCCATAAACCCTCCATCCCCCAATATAAGAGACTTTACTTTCCCATTTATAAAAAACAAAAAGTTGGACAGGAAAAAAAAAATATATATATATATGTATATACCAGGAAAAGGGGGCACAAGAGAAGAGAAGACCAGGAGCAAGGAAAAATGCTGATGGCTCTCACAAACGAGTTTATACTGACACAGGAGATAACAGAAAATACCAGAAAAATAACCCTAGATTTGGTATTCACAAATAACACGAACTTGATTGCTGATATGAAAATAACCCCAACCATTATCTCAGCCATAACAATCGATATATCAACAAATATGGCGACAACATTAAAAGACAATACACATATTGAAGAAAGAAGCAAATTTGGGGCCTTTAACTTGAACTCCAAGAATATAAATTGGGAAGCAATCAGATCACACATGGCCCAAATAGAGTGGAGAACAGTTTGAGAATAAAATAACTGAAATGCTAACAACCTTGGAAGAAAAGACGCTGAGAATTTTAGAAAAATGTGCTCCGAAATCACAGTCAAAAGGAAAGCGGAGCTGGCTACAGAGGCAAAAGAGAAGAACATTCTGCAAAAGAGAGTGGAGGCGTAGTTAGCCAACTGCGGAGATGACAATGCCAGGAAAGTAATACAAGAAAAACTGGAGAGTATCGATAGGGAAATACAAACCCTGATTAAGGACCATACAGAGAGGGAAGAGGAAAAGGCGGTAAAAGCAAGAAAGGAAAATCCAAAATACTTCTACAGCTATGCGAAAAGGAAAACAAAAACGCGCGCCGCTATCGGGCCTTTAAAGAAAAGAAATAATGAACTAACCCAGGGATTCCCAAAGTGGTCTGTACAGACCCCCAGGGGTCTGTAGGAAGCTTCCAGGGGGTCTCTAAGCTTTTGGAAAAATAGTAACATTAACTATATTAAAATAAATTTCCATTTCACACTAGACATTCGGTAAGTGTTTATTAAACTGGTTTAATGAGCGTAGAATGTTCAATTTTACATTAATTTAAAAGCTATCTATGCTTATGAAATATACTATAGTTTGTAACTGAATTCATAATTTTTTTTGTGGGGGGTCTATGTCTGTACGGAATTAATATTTAGGGGTCCTTGGTGGTAAAAGTTTGGGAACCCCTGAACTAACCGATGATCTAAAAGAAATATATGAAACATTGAGAGCCCAGTATGAATCAGTCTTCAGTACCCCAAAAAGTGACAAAGCGATACCTGACATAGATACATTCTTCAAAGAGAAATTGCAAGGAGAATGTATAACAGACTTTGATTTTACCCCAGAAAATGTAGCGAGAGCTATAGGACAAATGAAATCACATTCAGCTGCAGGTCCGGACAATTGGAACGCATTATTGATTAAAAACTGTAAAAATGAAATAGCTACACCCTTATACTGGATATGAAGGAGATCCCTAGACACGGGAAATACCGAGCATCTTGAAAAGAGCAGACATCATCCCCATATATAAAGGAGGGGATAGATCTCAAGCAAAGAACTATAGGCCATTGTCACTGAACGTCCCACCTCGCCAAAATATTTGAAAGAATAGTTTGAGAGAAAATCTATGATTTCTTGGAGACACTGGACAAATTCAACGAAATCAGCATGGATTCCGATCAGGAAGATCATGTCTCTCACAATTTATAGAGCACTATAACAATATCCTGGATGCACTTGGAGGCAATGACATCTACAAGGATTTTGCTAAAGCTTTCGACAAATGTGATCATGGTATATTAGTACATAAAATGAAATATATGAGAATAACAGGCAAAGTGGGAAAATGGATCTACAACTTCCTCAGAGAACGTCTACAGGTCGTCAAAATTCAAGGTATATCATCATCAGAATCGGAAATACGCAGCTCAGTACCACAAGGTACAGTACTGGCTCCACTCCTGTTCATTATTATGCTAACAGACATAGACAGTGGAGTAAACACAACAGTATAGTAACATCCTTTGCGGACGATACAAAGATCAGCAGAAAAATCAACGATGCAAATGAAGTGGAAGCTTTGCAGAAGAACACAAACAGTATATACAAATGGTCAGAAGACAACAACATGACCTTTAACACCGAGAAATTTCAGCTCTTGAGATAGGGTAAAAATGATAAACTTAGATGGCATATTATGCTTCAGATAGATAGGAAATTCAGAGAAGCACGAAAGCGATCGATTTGAGGGTAATAATGACCGATTATGTGAAATTTGAAACACAAAATCAGATAGCGATAAACAAAGAAAAAAGAGTTGCGGGACAGGTACTAAAAACTTTCAGAAGGAGGGACAAGACAGTAATGATTTTCTTGTTAAAAACACTGATCATCCAAAAACTTGAATACTGCACAGGTTTGACGTCGCCATATAAAAAAGAAGAAACTTCACAGCTAAGATTGATGGCTGCAAAGAACTCTACTGGGAAAGACTACGTAAACTAATTCTGTACTCCCTGGAAAGAAGAAGAAGAAGAACAGAGAGGTACACCATAATGTACATATGGAAAAATGATCGAAAAACTGGTACCAAACCTGAAACTAAACCCAATTACCATCCAAACAACGCTGGAAAATAGGAAACGCAGAATGTGCAGTGTTCCCAAATTAAAGGCCCACAAGGGACCTCTTGAACGCTGAAGGAAAATAGCTTGGCTGTCAAGAGTCAAGACTTTTTAACCAGCTTCCAAAGGACATCAGAAGTGTTACAGGGGTCAAAGTTGAAGTCTTCAAGAGAAGACTATTTTCTGGAGGAGTTAATGCTTCCCCTAAGGAGGAATCGGAGGGTTCAGATTCAGCATTTTTAGACTTCTGGCTACGTTCAACGAACTTTTTATATGTTGCATAGCACGAAGTGCTGTGATACTGGATATAAGGAGTCTGACTCTCAGAAGAGCTTTCAAACGCTTGCTTCTGTCATCATTTGGGTACGCAGAAGCCAACTGAAGTAAATTTTTTATTCCATGTTCTCCGCTGCTCAAATATTTCTCTCCACTTGGGCTTTTGTTCTTCTGGCACAATATACATTTACCAAGGTTTGAGCTATGCTTCTTTTCTGGCACAAGTTGACATACATCCTGAAAAATAAAATATACTAAGACATTGTAATTATAATAAACTGGTTCTATTCTATACATATAAAAATTCATTTGTAACACATTGGTCTTTATATTTATGTTTTAAATATTTAATTCGAATATTACTTACCATGATCTATCATCTGTTGAATCACATAATGAATACAGGGATCCTCAATTTGTAGCTACTACCAATACTAAACCTGAAACACAATAAATATGAATTACTCTAAAGAAATCAAATAGATCGATTCTATAAGAAATTCAAGCATTTTACAACAAGTAAGCCTAAGAATAACATAAAATTAGTACTATTTTTTATATTTTGGCTATTTTTTCAAGTATTTTACAACCATTTTTATCGATTTATACCCGAAATTTAGACATTTGTGCATACTTTGTTTTAATAAATTCTTGCAGAGCTATTAATATCTAATTTCTTGACTTTAATTCGATATGATTGGTTCGAGCTAGTTTATGCAGCAAAATAGACAAAAATTTCATTTTTGCGATTTTTTGACTATTTACTTAATTTTTTACTATTTTTGCTGTTATTTTTTGACATTTTTGTGTTTTCTTGGTTCAGGCAGCAGTCTGCTACAAAAACATTATCAAACAAAAAATTGCCCTTAAAAAATTTTTCGACTCAAGAATATGATGAAAAAATGATGAAATTTTGCAATTTTGACCACTTTCGCACCAATTTGGTGCGATGGCATAGAAAAATTCGGATTTTTCCGCCCCAAAATTAGTCTAGATCAGTTGTCAAAACCTCTGCACCCAGAAATTTATACGAACTCTGGGCCAGATCCTAGACTAATAATTATATCCTTCCCTCCTGAATCCGCTTCACAAAGCGTCCCTCTCAGCAGTCTTCCCTAGACTCCTATGTCTCTCTACAGGAGTCTCATCAGCTTCTTATGTGTGAGTACTGAGTAGTGATGTTAAAAAACGGTTTTTTTTATGTCCATGTTTTTTTTTTGTTTTTTTTGTCGTTTTATTTGTTTTTAATTGTTTTTTTTTTTTTTTTGTTTTTTTAATAATTAATATAGATATTGCCAATTTAATTATAAGGTATACTTTTGCAATGATATATATTATAAAAATAAATAAATAAATAATAAAATAGGCCATATGGTACCAGTATAGAATGTCCTTTTCAGCCTATTTACAGAAAAAAACTGGCCTCTTTCTTGCACTGAAAGTCTTGTATCTTAGATCCGTTAAACTTGCGAGAACACTGGCTGGGAGCTGACTGCCCATTGTCCAACTTTTCCAGGACTCTCCCATCCATGCCTCGGATTTTGAATCTCCCACTTAACTATCCTTTAGACCCGCGATGACATATTTTCCCCCCGAGACCATCCATATATATATACACATACACATACAACCATATACATATATACCAATATATACATAAATACTTATATACACATTTATATCTATTATATACCCCATACACACGCATACATCCAGAATTCCAGATACATATGCACGCATACTCACATATATACCTACACAAACTCATACACCTCTATTTCGCCCTTTCATTACCTCCGAAATCATTTAGCACATACAGTAATATCCATACAGCCAAAAGAAACCGATTAAGTACAGACAGAGCAGCAAAGCTAATATTTATATCCCAAAATGCAAAATTCCAAGAAAGTGAAGTAAAACATGGTGCTACATTGGCTTCGTCAACATCCAAATCTGCAATAAGTACCAGTACCTGTGATATTGAAACTATATGCTCTATCTAGTGATAATGATTCTTCAATGGAAATAGAATCAGATAATGAAAGTTAAACAGCATTAGGTTAACACAAAGGTTAAAGAAAGAGATGAATATTTTTATTTTTTTTATTTTTCTATTTGGAATATATATATTAGGGTGTCCCAGCCTCACATATGAAAATAAAAATTTGCAAGAGTCAAATCGCACACCCCTTTAATTAATTACACTTGAAGAAAGGAAAAAATGGGCAAAATTCAATTGGCCTATTAGGAGGGGAAGGGTCCCCTCATTAACCTTGTTTATTCGACCCTATATGAACAAACGTAAATGCTCAGCATTAATCATTCTAGAATGGAAGAATGAAATGTAAATTCTTTCTAATGACTAAATTAAAGGAAATGGAAATTCTTCCTAATGGCACATTTCATTTCGGGGGACAGAGGATCTTTTTGTCTGCTGAGGGGAACTGCTGGCAGTGGTATTCGACGACTTGGTACACGAGCTGCCGTTCCTCCTTGTTTTTTGTCAGGCCCTCGTTGAAATCTTCCGCCAGTTTCACCGCCCGTTCTGCCGCGTCATTCACAGACTTCAACGATGGTGCACATCCTTCGAGATCTTTGGGGGTTTTTGGAACCGGCAGCTTCAGGCAATGAAAAAGGTTTTGAGTCCTTTTCGTGACCAAGGTGCTCAAATCCGACCGTCTCACGGTCAAGACACTCTTTCCCTCCAGCCGACGCAGATCTTTTGGGTTTTCGGTCTTCTTGTGCAGGTTTTGGAGCATGGCCGTCTTCTCTGCATCGGTGGTTTTGGAGGAGAACATAGCGAGTCTTGCTAAATCTTCGCTTAGGTACCAGAGGTGGCCCCGGAATTTCGTCAATGCAGCGGTACCTACATCATGATCCACCGCCTTGTACCGCTCTAGGTCCTCCAACAGCTCCAGGTCATTGACGGGCGCGTCCGCCATCAATGGAGCCTCGAACCACCTCTGGAGGTAGATGTGGTGATGGCAAAGACGTTTATCCTGCGTAGTGACCGGACCTCGTGAGCAGTCAGGTGGAATTGGCTTCGGAAGATGAACATCTTAAGACAGTAAATGCCTTTGGCCATCCACCTGGCCCGGTGGTATGCTCCAGGACGATTGTACCAGAGATCTCGTTTGCCATGACCATCGAGGAAGACCAGAGCGAGGATCAGGAACTCCCGGTAATCGTCGCTTGGGTGGCCAACTTCAAGCTGGTCTTCAATGAAGTGGACAATCTGCTCTTTTTTCAATGCCACCCATTCCGAAAGGATGTCACTTGGGCCATCGCCGTTGAACGGAGAAGCCTGCTTCTGGTTGATGAACTCCCATTGGGATTTGAAGCAAGCGAACAGCGCAATTTCGGGGCCAGAAGACCTGAAGAACAGGTCAAAGACTGAGGTGATTACCAATTCCATCATGTGGTGTCTGCAAGCCAGGAAAAGAACGCGGCGGTCCATTTGGTCCTGGATAATCGTACAAGTGCCGCTGTGAATACCGGTATTCGCCGCTGTTGTGTCGAAGCAGAGACCGGCAATCCATGGTTGAACTTGCGGCCAATCGTCCAGCACCTTCAGAACAGCTCCAGCCATCCGCTGTCCCGTGCTGTCAGGGATTTTTGGGATCGCCAACAACTTCTCAAGATTCTTCCCGCTGACCAGCACTGGTATGCGATTCGATTTCCCTCCATCCGAATCAGGGAGGAGTTTGCCATCAAAGTGGATGACAAGCGGCGTATCAGGATTGAACTCGGTCTTGATTCCGGCTGCCAAGTTCTTCCTGGACTTCTGCCGTGAATGGTGAAGACTTGATTTGGACAAGGTGACCGAGGATAACTCAACTCCCGCGGCAGCGAGTGATGGAGCCACAATGTGCATCGCTTGGTGTACTGAGGTTCCAGTTCGATCCAGGGCTGCAGCAAAATTGGGATATTGGATGATCCTCCTTGCCGACACTTGGCCGTCCTTGGGAGTGGATCGAGGAGCCGAAGGACCAGGAGAGGAATATTGGACATCATTATTGGATGCTTCGGCCATGGACTCCGAAGAAGAAGAAGACCCACTTTTCACCGTTCCTTTTGCTTGCAGTGAGTCCATCTCTTCGCGGCT
Organism: Bathynomus jamesi; assembly: GCA_023014485.1. Lineage (NCBI taxonomy): Eukaryota > Metazoa > Arthropoda > Malacostraca > Isopoda > Cirolanidae > Bathynomus > Bathynomus jamesi. Next base: position 365,252 of record JAJOZX010003037.1, read on the forward strand.
TTTCTTCCTCTTCTCTTCAGCTGCTCGGTGTTTCTCCCGCTCCGCTGCCCTGCGAGCAAACTCCAGGTCCTCTCCTCCGATGTACATCTTCCGCACGGTTCGCTGGTCATTCAGAAAGTCTCGATCTTCGGGGACTTTGATGAGTTTCATGGCGTTGGCATGAGCTGTTTCGAACAGTGTATTCAGGTTGGCTTGGAATCCCTTTTCCCGCTCCAGTTGCTTCTCTCCCCCACGGTTTCGGTTTCTGGCAACCTTCTCGTAGTCCGTGGAGAGGGCCTTGATCCTCTCGACGCACTTGGGCTTGTGGGAGGTCGGAATAGATGCCCAAGCCCACACCGCCATAACCTCATCAGCTACCACATTGGCAGCTTCCGCCGTGGACATTTTTTTCTTCCGAGTGAAGAACAACAGACGTCAAAGAACATCTCCCACTGTCGGGAGTTGACACAGCATTTCCAGGGGTTCATTTCGCAACACCCCCAACCACACAGTCTCCTGCTTTCTTGTATCCATAACCTGAAAAGAAATATGCTACAATTAGTATAAGGTAGAGAGTAGCCGTTCAGCAATAGTAACACATGGTTTGAGGGGACCCTTAAAATTAAAGAACACGAATGAAATTCATCTTGCTGGCATGTTTTCACGAGTGGAAGAAATTAGGGGGATGTGCATGACCAATTTCAGGAACAAAAAAAATTGGGACACTCTAATATATAATATATATATATATATATATATATATATATATATATATATATATATATATATATATATATACACTGGTATTCTTGCCAATCACAATTATATATATTGTTTTATACCAGTATTATGTATTTTTTATTATGTATATTATACCAGTACCTGTGATATTGAAACTAGCATATATGCTCTACCCAATCTAGTGATGATTCTTCCATGGAAATGAAGGTTAAACAACATTAGGTTAACAAAAAGGTTCAAAAAAGGTGAATATTTTTTTTTCTATCTGGAATATATAGGGTGAACCAAATGTAGGTGGACAGTAAATGATAACGTTTAATTTGAGAATACATATTTAATTTTTTTGTATACTATAATACAAAATAAAATTTAAATAAATTTAGTTATAATATTTAATATAATATAACACAAACACCATAGTTATAATGAACACCATAGTTATAATATAATATAACACAAACCGTATTCAACCTACTGTCCACCTACTTTTGGTTCACCGTGTATATACTGGTACTCTTGCCAATCACAATTATGTATATTGTTTGAAACAAGGAAGAATGTTTTATGTTCTAGTTAAAAAATATATATACATATAAAAAATGAGGGTTTGTTTTTCCTTTCTATTATATACTTTTTGCGTGATTCAGTTTTTCTAAAAGATGACTATATATAATAGGTATAACTGTATAAGCATGGTAGTATAGTAAATTATAGGTAATACTAATATACTTATTAGATTAAAGGAAGAAAAATATGGAATAAGTTTAAAACAATAAAAAACAAAAAACAAAAAAAACAGACTATCTTCGTTTTAAACAAAAAAAACGACAAAAAAACGACACAATAAAAAACGACTCACATCACTATGTGTGAGGTGGCTCAACCCATACCGCTCTACTTGACCGGATGGAATCAAAGGCTTTTCATCTCGTTACTTACCCGCCCCCTTACTGATTGTCTTCAATCCATCTCTCTTCACCGCACTATTTCCTCACTCTCTTTTTTACTATCGCTATTATAACGGACACTGCTCTTCTGAATCCTCTCATTTAAGAAGAGCATGCAATACCAGACTCTCGACACATTCTTATCCCTTTTCTGTCGAATTCTCTAACGCGAGGATTAATCGGTATGCTCACCCTTTCATCTACTCCAGTGGTTCCCAACCTTTTCACCACAAAGGACCCCTTTTATTTTTATTTTTTTCCCACGGACCCCATGTTTTTGAAAGATTCCGTCTACCAAACAAACTGTTTTTATTAACTAATAATTAACTCGTTTTCTCATTTTTCACTATCAAATAAAGGACATATAAGAGAGTATGCAATTAAAATACAGCCTATTAAAAAAGTATTAATAATTCCAGCCAAGAGCAAGGAAACTTGAAATTTTAGCCTAAGCGCCCTTATCGTGGGTAAATGTACGATTTCCATTGGAGCCTCTCGAAATATTGAAAGCTCACGGACCCCCAGTACTACCTTCGCGGACCCCCAGGGGTCCGGGGACCCCAGGTTGGGAACCACTGATCTACTCAACCAGTGAACATTGTTCCAATCTTCCTCAATTCACCTTTCCCCCTGTATATAATTCCTAATCTTTCAAACACAGATTGTCCAGTCATCTCAAAAACTCTGGACCTTGATTTCATCTTTCTTATTCTACTATGGGATGGGTGGGGGCCATTTTTGCAGGCGCTCGCCCTTGGACCCTCCCTCCTGCACAAAAAAAGAACTTAATTTAACCTATTTTAACCTATTCCAAGTAGGTGGAAAACACACCGAAACAAAAACAAACGAAGTACGAAAGGAATATATATATATATATATATATATATATATATATATATATATATATATATACTAGGGGTACTCAATATATTTTGCCCCACCCTTTTTTCTTAGCTAAATAATAGGCCATGGGGCTGAAATGTCTTTGACATGAAAGAAGTGATTCTGGTGGACATTATGAAGAAAGGACAAACAATCACCTGAGAGGCATATATTGCTACCCTACAGAGACTCCAGAGACGTATAAAGCGAGTTCGACCGGAGAGAAAACTGGAAGACGTCCTTCTTTTGCACGATAACGCAAAACCACACAACACTTTGCAAACAAGAGAGGCCATCACAGAAATGCGCTTGACTGTGTTACCCCACCCTCCATACAGCCCGGATCTGGCACCTTCAGACTTCCATTTGTTTGGGCTAATGAAGGATGCTATTCGTGGAAGAAAGTTTCAGAGTGACGATGAGGTTGTTGACGAGGTTAAGAGGTGGCTGCAGCGGAACGCAGCGGACTTTTACCAGCAAGAAATAAAGACTCGTTTCGAGGTGAAGGAAAGCCGTAGAAAAGGATGGAGAGACTGTGGAAAAATAAAAACTTGTAAAAAAGGTATGTAGCTAATGTACAAAATTTCTGGAACTTACAAGGGAAATTGGAAAGAAAAAAAAAGGTTGGGCAAAAGATATTGAGTGGCCTTCGTGTGTGTGTGTGTATATATATATTTATATATATATATATATATATATATATATATATATATATATATATATATTAATTTCCCATTCATGAAATATAAAAGGATAGGAAAAATATATGTATACACCAGGACAAGGTGGGCACACGAGAAGAACAGGAGCAGGTGAAAATGCTACTAGCTCTAGCTGATGAATTTATGTCAACGCAAGAAATAACAGAAAACACAAGAAAAAACAACTGCCTAGATTTGGTATTCACAAACAACAGTAATCTAATTGAGAAGGTAGAAATATCCCCAACTATGATGTCGGACCACAACATCATTGAAATAACAACTGATATAAAGACAACAGGAAAGGAAAGAACACGCACAACAGAAAAAAGCAAATTCGAAATTTTTAATTTTCACTCCAAAACTATAAACTGGGAAGATGTGACAGCCAGCATAGAAGGAATAGATTGGAAAACCATTTTCGAGGCCAAGACAACGGAGGAGATGCTAATAACGTTAGAGGAGAAGACGTTAGAAATTGTGGAAAAACATGTCCCAAAGATACAACAAAGAGGAAAGAGAAGCAGGTTCGAAAGACAAAAGAGAGCACTGTTTCGAAAGAGAAAAAGAGTGACTGCAAAACTAAGTAATTGTAAAGATGATAACATCAGAAAAATATTAAATGATAAACTGCAAAGTATCGATGTCGTCATACAGGAACTAATCGAGAAGCATACAGAAAAAGACGACGACGACGCTATAGAAGCGATAAAGGCTGACTGAAAGTACTTCTATAATTTTGCAAAAAGAAAGCCGAAAAACCATGCGACTATCGGACCTTTAAAAAATGAAAACAGTGCTTTATCGGATGATCTAACAGAAGTATCTGAAATATTAAGGGCTCAGTACGAATCATCATTCAGTATCCCAAAAACTGACAAATTGATATGCGATAGAAACGCGTTCTTTGAAGAAGAACCACAAGGGGAAAGTATAACGGATTTCGACTTTACGACGGACGATATTACACAAGCCATAGGGAAACTAAAAACACACACGGCGGCAGGACCGGATAAATGGAATGCCACACTGATAAAAAACTGCAAGAATGCAATTGCTGAGCCCCTATACTGGATATGGAGATGATCACTAGACACGGGAGAAATACCGGGCATCCTGAAGAGCGCGAACATACTGTAGTTCCAATATATAAAGGAGGAGATCGATCCGAGGCCAAAAACTATAGGCCAGTATCGCTTACATCCCAGCTCACTAAAATATTTGAAAGAATAGTTACAGAAAATCTGACTTTTTAGAAACGCAGAAAAAATTCAATGATAACCAACACGGGTTTCGGTCAGGCAGATCATGCCTATCACAACTAATGGAACACTATAACAACATTATTGATTCACTGGAAAGTAATGAAAACTATAATGTACTATACACAGACTTTGCTAAAGCGTTTGACAAGTGTGACCACGGAATCATAATACATAAACTGAAATATATGGGAATAACAGGAAAAGTAGGGAAATGGATATATAATTTCCTTAGTGAGCGGCGGCAAGTCGTTACAGTACAAAGAGTATCTTCATCAGAATCAGAGGTCCTCAGCTTAGTACCACAAGGAACAGTATTAGCTCCACTACTCTTCATAATCATGCTAACTGACATAGATGAGGAAGTTACCAGAGACAGCACAGTAACATCCTTTGCGGATGACACAAAGATCAGTAGAAAAATAAGAAACCCAGAAGACATAAGATCTACAAACCGACATAAACAGAATCTACAAGTGGACGGAAGACAACAATATGAAGTTTAACACCGAGAAATTTCAGCTATTACGGTACGGAAATAGAGAAGACCTAAAATCCATGGAATATTATACCCCAAATGGACAGGAAATTCAGAGAAATCCCAGAGCAAAAGATTTAGGGGTTGTAATGACGGATGATGCGAAATTTGAGATACAAATAAGATAGCAGTAAACAGAGCAAAGAGAATAACGGGACAGATATTGAGAACCTTTAAACGAAGGGATAGGAATGTAATGATTCCTCTACTGAAAACCCTGATAATACCCAAATTGGAATACTGCTCGGTCCTAACATCCCCATATAAAAAAGAAGACATTAGACAACTGGAAGGGATCAAGAGAAGCTTCACAGCCAAGATCAATGGGTGCAAAGAACTAAATTACTGGGAAAGGTTACGTGAACTAGACCTATACTCACTGGAAAGGAGAAGAGAGAGATACACCATTATTTACACTTGTAAAATAATGGAGAAACTAGTCCCTAATCTTACTCTGAACCCTATAACTCCCCAAACAATGGTGGACACTAGAAACGGCAGACTGCCGTATTCCCAAATTGAAGGCGAGACAGGGCACATCCTTAACCCTGAAAGAAAATAGTTTTGTAGTGAGAGGACCAAAACTGTTTAATCAGTTGCCCAAAGACCTAAGAAACACAAAGGGAGTTGCAGTGGAAATCTTCAAAAGAAGACTAGACGCCTGGATCAGAACAATCCCCGATGAGCCGGGCGTACCTGGCTATGTTAGGTGGAGAGCGCAAGAATCAAACTACTTCACCAGGCCAATTCGAGAGGAGGGGCGACAAGCTTGACCTTCGCGAAATGAGAGATCATCACGCGAAACCTTTGTAAAGTAAGGTTATATATATATATATATATATATATATATATATATTATATATAATATATGAAGGGTCGCGCGTGTCTTAAGGTACCTAAGTGCCACCACAGGCGAAAACGTGTTTTTGATGGATATCACTATTTTCACCCTTCCTCTATCGCGTGGTTTGCGTTATAATGACCTTACGACACTAGAAGTATGGTTGAAAACCTTATGAAGCGAACTACTTTTTTCACTTCTATCGCCAGCCAAAAGTTCACCTAAAGTTCGGCATAGTAAGAAAATAAAAAAATTAAAAAATATATATATAAAATATGAAAATCTGTTCCAAAAACTCGTCAACATCTTCATTAGCATACTTAGAACTCTAATTTAGCCAAAAATGAACTTCTAGCTCAATTAATAACAGAGATACTATTGCGAGAATATTGCTGAACTTTGGAGGTGATTTCTGACGAATTTTAATTTTGGCGCTTAGAGACAGTGTGAGAGAGAGCGAGGTAGAAGGGCAGAGAGAGTTAGTGGGAAATGGCTTATCGATTGCTACACAAAGAACTTGTTAACAGTTTCGATCTGAATAACAAATGATTATCAAAATCACATAAGAATAATCCACGGTTACACTGCGCCCTCGATATATGCGAGGGATAGGTTCTGCTAAAACCTCGCATAATGCAAATTCGCATATATCGAACTTATAGTTAAATGAAAAAAATAGGGATGCGTTCCACAACCAGTTTTTTTTTTTACCCTCCCGGCACCCCCAACAATAAATATGCCACTTTTTTATACCAAAAACATTCAACAAGATAACAGTAATGCTATATTACATCAATACTGTACAGTATAAATATTAAAGGACATAGCCTAATAAGACACGATACCAACGATGGCAGGTGTGTAGGCTCCAGGAGACGAGTGTTGATTGCTGTGGTGGGTGAGTTACATGGTAGAGGTGGATGGTTGCGGATCATCAGGGTCTTCAGTGACATCAGGCAAGGCAACAGGCAAAGGTAGACTGACAGAACTCTCAGGCCGGTGTGTGGAACTCTCAGAACTCTCAGCTGCAGGCGAGGCAAATGGTGTGGAATGCACTGTTGGTTTATGCAAGACTACTGTTGTTTGGCGGGAACACGTCGGTGCACTCAGCGGCTCAGCAATATTTCACACTAGGTGGCGCATAAATGCGATTTTTTTCCGCATATACTGAATTCTTGGTAGAAATAGGGTCTTTGCATATGCTGAAGACGCATATATCGAGGGCGCAGTGTATACTAGCATAAATATATTTATATATACTTATAAATTCATACAATATTATACTAATGTTTATGAAATGACGTTGATGGGCCAAACCGTGGTGTTAACATGGTTACTTGCTGTCACCGTCCAGGAGAGACTACATATGGGCGTTTCAGTGGAAACCGTAAGGTGACGGTTGCATGAAACAGGATATAACCACCGGTTTGTGGCTGATGCCTACTATATTAATAGTGTTTTCTAGATTGTATTTGTATTATCAATGTGGAGAGAGAATGATTTAATCACGATGAACAGATAAACCCATTAATGTTTTCCAGATTTCCTGTTGCGTTATCAATGTGGAGATGATGATAGATCTTAACAATAAATATATATATATATATATATATATATATATATACACTGTGTATATATATATATATATATATATATATATATATATATATATATATATATATATATATATATATATATATACAATAAAACACCAATTCTTTATTACAACAAATATGCAATGGTTGAAAATGTTTTACTAAATAGTTTATCATACAAAATTATAGTAATACAAAATGCTCACAATTTGCCATAGCTTAGCATAAATGGCACAGCTATACCGGGTTCATAGTTAGTATTTGGTCCATCCCACATTATAGTCTATAGTGTGATCCAGCAACTGGCGGCTGGTCCGCTCCTGCCCAGGCTCCCACGAGTTCACTACATTCCCAACACGTTCTCAATGGGGTTGAGGTCACACCCCTTACTAGGCCAGTCCAGTAGTTCTAGATTTCGCTGCTCCTCAAACCACCTAACAATCCTGGCGGTGTGGACGGGAGAGTTGTTCTGCAAATGGATTTTAAATATTAAACGTAGAATTATATATCATCAGTACGCTTCATCAGTAACCCACTATTCGAGATAGGTTTTAACCCCTATGTAATAGAGGTTTCTATCAGCTAAATGTAATTGTGCGCCGTTGTACAAATACAGTCGTCTGCAGTTATCCAGAATAAAATCCTAAAGTGTTGTCATAGTACTGAAAGAGTTAAAGAACAATTTTATGACCATTATTCGTCCCATGTAAATGTGGAAACCAGACATACAAATGCGTGTAATACATAAATGTTGCTTTAGTAATAGTATAATATTCTATAACACACAAATACAATATACCTGCATGAAGATAATCTGCTTAGGATAGGGCAGGGCATACGCGCGTACAGAAGGCAGCATCACCTTCCCCATGATCTCTATATATTGATCTGCCGTAAATCTCCCGTGGATCTCAGTCAGCTCTCCTAGTCCTTGCAAGTGCATCCTTCCCCACACATTCGCCGTCACGTGCCCACTCCGTGCCACTTCTTAAATATTTTGGCGGGCATATCTCGTGTTGTCCTGTCGCCAACACCGAAGACGGCCGTGAGTTGTAGACGCAAACGTCTCGTCAGAGAAGATAACTCTTCTCCAGTATGCGAGACCATCATTTATGTGCTGGTGAGCAAACGAGAGCCTGGCCTGACGATGTTGTTCCTTGATCCTCTCTTTTTTTGTTAGGAGTACGGTGGTGATATCCTACTTCATGCAAGCGTCTCCTTACGGTGTCCACTGACACGCCCATATGTAATGTATCCCAGATGGCGACTGCGTTGTTGGTAGGATCGTTCTACACTTCGTTGATTATTCTCCGGTCTTCTTCTGGGGCGGTGTTTCTTGGTGCCCCACACTTAGGACACACTAGCAGATTCCCAGCCTCCTGCCACCTCTGCACCCAGTGTCGAACAGTAGGGTTCGAAATTCCCAGTTTCATGGCTATGCCATCTACAGAGAGAGCTGCTTCCCGCATACCAATTATCCGGCCTTGGTGTGCAATTTTATCTTGAGCTGGATTAATTTTCAGAGTCGGTGTTCGTCATACGGTGTAGAAATATGGTATGAGCATAGATCATGCCAGTAACCATGTCAACACCTCCGTTTGGCCTATGAACGTCATTTCACAAACATTAGTATAATATTGTACGAGTTTGAGTATATATGCTGTAAACCAGGTTAATTTCGCGGCAACAAATTTTCGCTCTTTCATATCCTTGGACGAGTTCGCGGCATCATAATTTCGTCGTCAACAATTGCTAGTTATAATGTTACAGATTAAAATGACGACATTTATTCTGGACTGTGATTGGTCGAGGGTGAGGTGGTATATTAAGGCAAGTTTTACCTCTTGGTATGCGGATTAAGTTTCAGCAGTACTCAACGTAAATGAATCTCTCGGTAAGATAGATTTGAAGCTCTCCACACTGAAACCTATTCATGCTAAGTGGATTATCCCTGCATGGGATAACCTACACAAAATGAGAGAGACCATTCGGAAGGGTTGGGAAATTAGCGGCATTCATGACATTCTTGTTTTATACAGGGCTATTCAAAATGATTCACCTGATTTCAAATGAGAATATTTTTTAATGTTACAAATACAGAGTGATTTGTGATACATCAACCAAAAGAAAAACTGTCCAAATTTTGTCTCTCACCTCATAAATGCTCTGTGACTTCCCCTAGTTACACGAGCAACGTCGACACGATAGTCGAATTCCTCCCATACTCGCTCCAGCATGTCCGTTGTCACTGACTCTACGGCAGTAACAATGCGAGTTCAGAGCTCATCCAAAGATGTGGGCAACGGTGGCACGTACACAGTATCCTTAACGTACCCCCAAAGGAAGAAGTCGCACGGTGTAAGATCCGGCGACCTAGGGGGCCAGCTGCAACACACAACTGCAACACACAAAACGCCTTCTGCTGTGCGGACGCCATTTTCACAGTGACTGTTTGTTGCTAGGCTAGGCCACGGCGTGACTTTGGAGCCCTCTCGCGGTGATCTTGTAAAACTCGGAGATTTCCTCTTTCATGTGGTGTATGCCCAGTTGATGCACGGTTGATAGGTACGGAAGTATTCTCAGTTGAAATCGGATGAATCAGTTTGAATAGCCCTGAATAATACAATATAATTTAAAATGTTTTTACTGCTTTTATTCTACAATGTTTTATTACAATTTATTGAATTTACTTTTTAAATAAAGTATTTTAATGATCTAAGTTTTATTTTCTTACTGTCTTCCAAAGATTAGTTTAAATTGTCAAATTTTCGCCTGCTGAATATTTTCGCGGAAACTATAGCCTAGGCGAAAAACGCAAAAATTTCCTGCAGGCGAACATTTTACATTCACTAGTATATAAAAAGTTCTATTGTAGTAGCTGTTCATAAAGATTTGCAGGAATCATAATGGAACCTTATTATTGTGTAAGACTAGTAAACTACATGGAGTTCAACGGTGTTCACGATCATATTAATTGTTTATCTTTATGAACACAGACATTACATTATAATTACCTGTATGTCAATGACTTCACATTCGGTTGTCCTTTAGATATATATGTCTGTGTTATATATTGTTGGACTCGGTTGTCCCCTCTCCACCCAACCTTCCGGGTACCTTCACTAACCCTGCGGCGTTGGAACATGTACGGAGTCGCCTGTGAAACGAGGAACATTACATATGCGGGCAACTGTACCTTATCAAAGGCTTTCTGAAAGTCGAGATAAAGTATATCAATCGCCCTACTCTTATCGTACTCACTCTACATGACGTGGAAAAACTCGAGCAGGTTGGTGAGACACGACCTATGCCGCCTAATCCCATGTTGGGAATCCCCAAGCAGCTGGTAGGAATACAAATGGTCAACGATCCTATCCGCTATTATCTCCAATATTAACCAATAACACCAAACAGGAAACGACGATCATTTAGGAAAATCGAACACGAAGATTAGAAACCCGGTAAATGTATTATATACAAGGCCTCTATACGGATCATCGACATACAAATTTCCGCACACGGTTGAACAATATGCAGCTGCATTGATTGTTGTGCCTTTTTGCATGAAGTCTGCGAGCAAAACGCCTTTGTGGTCCCAAAACACTGTAACCATCACTTTGCCAGCGGACCTCTCAATCTTGAACCTCTTTGGTTGCGGGGACCCAGGGTGTTTCCATTTCATGCTGGCACGTTTTGTTTCCGGAGTACGGTGGTGATGAACCCATGTCTCGTCTCCTGTGACAATAATGCGCTCGAGAAATTCTTGACCACTGACATGTTCAACTGACTTGTATAACCAATGTATGGTAGATGGAAGTCGAATCGACGTGCAGTGTTGCCAACAATGATTAACGAATTCACTTGATACAAACATAATCAATGTAGGTCCTTTAGTTACGAAATTATATGCCGTGTAAACATATTTTCTGACCGTCCCTCGTAATATGCATAAACACAATTTCTCGTGAAGAAAAACCCGCCTCCATCAGGGTTTGAACCGACCACCTGTTGAGTAGAAGGTGATGCAAACCACAAGGAAATGGAAAGCGATTCCAAAGCCTTTTATGTATTCAACAGTACACAGCGTCAGGGTCAGGGAATGAAGGGAAAAGGCAAGAATCCAAAAATATATCTCTACAGCGTAAAAAAAATAGTAAGGAGGGATTATCAAAAAGTTAATAAGTGCTGATAAAAGGGAAAGTATTTTAACAAGATTTGGTTAATTTTATACTTTCCGAAACTGTTATTGACGTTACTCATAAAATACTGTAGATGAATGCACATTCTGGAATGTTCCTTTCAATTGTCTTTAACTTTAACAAGAACTTTAGAACTCTGCCAATTAATACTATGATTATATCTATACATATGGTTAAACAATGCATTAGAATTATTTGTCGTCCTGGGCGCATATTTGTACTGTTTTACGCTGGCGTTCAATTTTTTTCCTGTTTGACTTATACAGGCAGTCCCCAGACTTATGACCGGTTAGGTATCTGGAAAGAGTGTTGTAGGTCGAATCGTTGGGAGTTGGGAACCTATTTTCCCATAGAAACAATACTATAATGGGGGGGGTTACGTTCCCGAGACTCCTGGCCAAGGGACCAAAATTTTTTTTTTCCAATACAGCATCAAAAAATTATAAAATAAATACATAAAGTACCTGTACAGTACTCTATTTAAATAAAATACTCTGAAAATTAAAAAAAATAGTAATACACAAATAAAAAAAATTATCACCTTGATTTATGATCCTCTTTGGCCTAGGGGGCCTGATGAAGTGAAGAGCAGAAGAGGTTACATGAGGAACTGAGAGGGTGAGAAGCCACCTTCTGAAGGGCCATCAGGGTCATCATCTTGAATCCGCTGCAGATGTGGAGTTGCTGGAGGAGTTTTCTGAGGAAACCTGGATGGAGTTTTAAAGAGGGGCTTGAAGAACCTGTCCAGGGAGAGTTGTTTGACAAACGGCTTCTTTTCATTGTAAATCTCCCTGTAGCAGGCATATCCAATAGAAATGACAGCGTTTGCCTTCCTGCTACGGTCGATGGGGGTGTCGAAAATGCGGGACTTGGTAGTGATTACAACACATCGTAAATGTGAGTCGACGTAACTTGGCCCGTCGTAGGTCGGGGACCGCCTGTTTAAACCGAGTTACATTTTGGTAACATGCACGCAAATATGTCAAAGTTTAGCGGCCACCACAGTGCCAATGCCAAGGGGTAAGGGGTAGTTGGAGTGCCAAGAGGGGAAAGTGGGAGAGGTAAATGAGGGAAAAGGGTAAAAAAGTGGAAAAGAATATAAAACACATTTTAATAACTGTGTAAACATGACATTCATAAGGAGGATGGTCATAAGGCATAAAAATAAATAAGTGTGTGACGTTATACTATGAACTTTAGCGGTCACCAAAATATAAAGAAATGAACTTTTTGTATGTATACATATGTTAACTCCTCCCTCTATGGCCTTGGTCGGTTCGAAGTTGACGGAGGTTCTGGTTAGGTGGCAGCAACGGATTTGTTACTCTGGAGTAGCTGGTACCGTATAGAGCAGGGGTGCTCACACCCGTGCCCGCGGGCACACGTGTGCCCGCCATGGATTTGAATGTGCCCGCTGGTTTATTTTGGAATAGCCGGCCTAAATGAAATCTTAACTGGCAATATAAAAATTACTAGAAATGAATTTTTACATGCGAGCAGAGCGCTCACATACATGTTTAAAACATGTCTGAAACCATTGCTTTGCTCCGCCAATTTCTGTGTCGCTTAAAGCGACGATTCTATTTCAACGGATATAATGAATCGAGTTGGCTGATTGGGTGTTTCGTGAAAATACAACCAATCAGAAGGCATTTTAGAAACGACTCGCTAGGCTTTCTGTGTCTTTTCGAATTTTTATTGATTTTATAAAGATGAGTGGGCGGATCGATATTTAGTTCCGCGTTTGACCTGTCCGCGTGACCTTGTGTGTGGATGCGAACATGAAATGTGTCTATTTTTTAGTCGTTTATTACGTAATTTGACGTTTTCACATTTAGTATTAAAGTTTAGCATCATGTCGACCGTTCACCCGTTCGTGTCATCTTGTGTGTGGATGCGAATTTGAAATTTGTCTATTTTTAAGTCGTTTTTTACGTAATTTGACGTTTTCACATTTAGTATTAAAAGTTTAGCATTATTTCGACCGGCAGCGTGTCCGATTTTGAAGTTTCAAGTGGTAAAAGTTCAGCCTCTGATATTAGTGGCTAGATCGCAAAATATTTTTTTTAAAAATTACATTATTTAATTTTATTTTATTGACAGGGCTTCATAATGGCGACACGAACCAGTGATAAGACTATAAGGACGTATAATTTTCAAAGTGAATGGGAAGATATTTACTTTTTCTCAAACATAAATTAAATGTATATGCTTAATATGCCAATCTACTCTAGCTGTTGCCAAAAAATATAATGTTGAAAGGCATTTTAAAGCTAATCATAATCATTATAAAACAAGATACCCAGTTAATAGTGAACTACGCAGGGCAAAAATAAGAGAATTGAAATCCAACTTACCAGCCAACAATTGGTTTTTACAAAGAAAATTGAGAAATCAAAGGCAGCTACCATTGCATCTTTCCGAGTGTGTCACAGTTTAACGAAGCACATGAAACCTTTTGATGATGGTGCATTTGTAAAAGAAGCATTTTGGATGCAGCAGACTCGTTGTTTGATCAGTTTAAAAACAAATCTGAAATAATCTCCGCTATTAAAGACATGCAACTTTCCAGACCCCTGTTACACGACGAACAGAAGAGATGGGTTAAAGATTTAAAAATGCAGTTAAAGAGAGACATAGATGAGTGTATTTCCTTTTCGCTTCAATTCGATGAATCAACAGATGCTACTGATACTGCGCAATTATGTATTTTCATAAGAATGGTATTTAAAAACATGACTGCTAAGGAGGAGTTGCTCAATATCATACCATTGAAGGGAAGACTCGGGGACAAGACATCTTCAAAGTATTTAAAGAGTTTACTATTGAGAATAAAATCCCCATTGAAAAACTTGTAGCCATTACCACGGATGGAGCTCCGTCAATGATTGGTTGCAATTTAGGGTTCGTTAGTCTTTGTAAGATGACAGAGATTTTCCAAACTTCCTTAATTTTCATTGCATAATTCACCAAGAGGCACTCTGTAGTAAAAGCTTGAACATGGAAGACGTTATGGATATTGCATATAAAATTGTAAATTCTATCCGTGCTAAAAGTTTACAAAGACGTCTCTTTAAGAATCAATTAGAAGAAAGCAATTCTGAACATACAGATCTTTTATTGCACACTAATGTAAGATGGCTCAGCAGGGGCTTATTTTTACAACGATTTAGGGATTTACTGACTGAAATCAAAGAGTTTCTGGCTGTAAGAGGTGATAATTATAATCAGTTGGAAAATAAAGTTTGGTTACTTGATTAGCTTTCTTAACTGATATTACTGCTAAATTGAGAGACCTCAATGTTGAACTCCACGGCAAAGATAAAAACATTGCTCAAATGATTAGTGCTATAAATGCTTTCCAGCATTCTCTAAAACTCTATTTGTCACAACTGCAACGTTCGGAACTGAAACACTTCCCTAATATGTTGACAGAGCTACTTAACCAAGAAAATAATTTTGAGAATTTTAACAAAGACCGTTATGCAAAAGAGATAGGGAATCTCATTCAACAATTTGAGCAACGTTTCATAGACTTTGAAAAATTAAAACCTATTGTGGAATTTATGTGGTTTCCATTTGAAGAAAAAGTTGATATTGAGGAAATCGCAACAAAAATATCAGCATTATTTAAATTGGATATAGCTAACCTAGAACGAGAAGTTTTATTCCTTCAAAATGATCTGGAAATTAAAACAAGGGCCTTCAGTACCAATTTTTGGAGCTTATTTGCTGAAGAAAAATATCCTCTGCTGAGAAAATGTGCTATGTACTTGACCTCAATTTTTGCCTCCACATACCTTTGTGAATCAGCATTTTCCAAGATGAAGATGCTTAAATCAAAGTACCGGACTGTTTTGACAGATGAGCACCTTGATGACTGTTTAAGACTAACAGTTACCAATTACACGCCAAATTTCAAAGCCCTTGCTGAATTAAAGCAGTGTAAGCCATCAACTAGCAATTAAATGTGAGTATTATCTTCTATCACTTGTATTTATTTTTAGTTCATAAATTAGGGGAAAATTTTGGTGTTTGTGCCCGCCAAAGATAATAGTTAGCAAATTTTGCCCTAAGGTCTCCGAAGTCTGAGCACCCCTGTATATATACACAAATTTTGTTGACATCATTATTATTTAATGTTGACTTGTTTTGTTTTTTATTCTCAATAGGCTGCATTATTTTGCAAAATATTTGAAGATAAGGTAAATATTTTAGCTGTAACAACGTCTAGACCAGTGCTCTTCAACCTTTTTATGCTTACCGCCCACTTTTGTAACTTGAATCTCCGTATCGCCCACCAAAATTAAAAATGCAAAAACTCAAACGATGTTGTCATGATCTGTCGAGTTAACTAAAAATGGAAATTGAAATATGCATTTTATTATGAATTACAATTAAATATGCATATGAGCAAAAATTAAATGCTTAAGATTTAAAATTAAACGTTAAGTAAGATATGACTTCATCTTTTACAACGAAGAGAGAATGTATACAGAAAATGAACATTGCAGAATTTAACAAGATTACATTATTAAGCTAAATCTAAAAAAAATTAAGTAATTTAAAAATAAATAATTCACCAATTGCTCAGCAGAAATAAAATAGAAAGCGAATCAAACATTTTATCCGAACTTCTTCATCGTTATGTGAATTTGGACTCTATTGTAAAAATGAATATAAGAACGTACGTACATATGAATATAAGTATTATATAAATATATATGAAAATAGTAATTATTCATTGTTCATTTTTATACAACACACACACACACACACACACACACACACATATATATATATATATATATATATATATATATATATATATTATACACCGGTATATATGATGGTGGGGGAACGGGAGATGATAAGGGGGAGGGGGAAAGCTAAGGAGGTCCTAAATATACACGTGAATACCTTCCCCAAACCAGAGGGTACCCTCCAATCAGATGATATAATTGTGGGCGTGGCTTAGCCCAGTCAACATTACCCATTATTATTATTTTCCTGTTCGGTGTTTATATACTGTATAATGACTAATGCCAAGGTGAGTCGCCCCAGCGTGTCTCTTATCTCTCTGACCCCACACCTGAGTAAATATTACTCTTGTTCAATAAAAGAAAAAGCATTATTAATTTTCACCATTTATATACACTATATATATATATATATATATATATATATATATGTGTGTGTGTGTGTGTGTGTATACACACAGTGTATATATGTGTGTGTGTTTATATATATATATATATATATATATATATATATATATATATATATATATATATATATATATATATATATATATATATATATATTTCAACTGCAAAAAACACGCAGTATAATTAACGTAAAGAACGACGCTTGTATAGGAGAACATTCCGCGCAAGATGAGGAAAATTACGACTTCTGATCGATGAGGACCATGGTGTATTTTTTAAATGGCCAGTTTGAAGCCATGTTTGATGCATAATCGGTACTATAAGGAATGATGTTCATAATTATGGTTATAAGTGATTGTTATTAATAATCAATGATAAATGCTTGGGCCGAGGTCACCAGATCTTTTAGATCAAAGAATGTTATTAATTAAGTTATTAATTAGGTTGATTGATAAAAATGAGTTTTCTTCCTTTATTACACAAAATAACGATTTATGAATGAGAGAAACATGTCGTTTACAGTTGCAATAATGAATACACTTCAGATCTACAGATCTACAGAAGCTAAGGCTAACAAAGACCCTAAGATCCACTCTAAGGCTAGCCCGAGAGAAAGGAGAGAGTAGGGGGTTAAGAGAAGAGAGGAGAATAAGGGGTTAAGTAAGGAGCAACACCTATCATTCGTGGGTTAACATTCATTCAGAAAAAGAGGGAAAAAGTCTCACCATCATCATCCGCCGGCCACTGCCGACAAGTCAGAAAAATAGTCGGAGAATATAGGAGAGGGGTGAAAGATGAAAAGAAGTAAAATAAGAACGCTTACAAACCATGCAAACACAGTCTTAACTCACTGTCATACCATGCAAACTACAAACATGCAAGAAAAGAGTTAGAGACATGCAAAGTAAGGAGGATAAGAAAAAAAAAAAAAGTAGGTAAAGTTAAACAAAAAGTGGGTTAGTTTACGCTATGAGCTACATCTACATTCGTGTTAGTCTAATTTTTTTTTTTTTTTTTTTTTTTATTGCTGGCATCACACGCTGGCATGTCACAAGCTGGCATTCATCGTCAACAGACTCATCCTCGAGCACCACCACCAGAGCTCCTGTTGTTAACTTTCTTTTTTAATTTTAAACAACGTTAATATTTTTAAAATGTCTGTCAAGACGGTTCTTAAACACATTAACGCTGGTAGAATGAACGACTGACGCGGGAAGATTATTCCATTTATCAATTACTTTAAACGTAAAGAAGTTTTTAGCGATATTAGTAATGAAACGTCTGCCACGCAACTTGAATCCGTTATTGCGAGTATTACTATTATCGAAAGTGAACAATTTGTCAAATTTACGTTATCGATGTTATTAACGATTTTGAAAACTTCAATAAGCTCCCCCCTTAATCTCCTAGTTTCGAGTGAATACAAGTCTAACACTTTAATCCTATCTTCATAAGGCTTATTGCGCAATGCCGGAATAAGTTTCGTGGCACGACGCTGAACCCTTTCTAACCTATCAATATCCTCACGCAAGTACGGGCACCAAAATTGAACGGCATATTCCAAATGAGGCCTGACTAGGGACTTGTAAAGGGGCAATATAATATCCTTCGATTTAAATTCGAAATTACGCGCTATGAAGCCTAACATCCTATTAGCTTTTGCTAATGGGGCCTGCACGAATGATGGTGGTAGTTCGTGGGTCACTGGAGCTAGTGTTTGAAGGGAGAGAAGTCGAGGTGCGTCCAGAGGTCCTTGTAACGAAGTTGAAATGCAAGACAAGGCATGAGGACATACCTTGAGTGAATCCTCGCGATGTGACGTCATCTTAGTCGTGCTTGTGTGACGTAATCTTGATCGTGTTTGAGTTGATGAGTTATATCGCTAATTGTGTTGATGGCATATTGCTAAGGTGTTTGCAAACGTCTCTGCGTCTTCAGTTGGTCACCATATATATATATATATATATAGGCTCCGTAGTGTAGTGGTTAGCACGTCTGACCGGCAATCGGAAGATCCTGGGTTCGATTCCCGGGCGGGTGCCTTATTTTTCATTTGTTTTTCTCTTCCTCGTGTGCAGAACACTCCTCTATACTTACGTCGTTTCTATACGTTAATATACTGCGCGGTCATTGCAGTTAAATGTACATATTCACGATTTGCGAGGGTGCCCTCTCAAGGCATTGGTTTCTGCCTATGTAGGAGAATTACAACTTCTGACTATCGTGGCTCCGTAGTGTAGTGGTTAGCACGTCTGACCGGCAATCGGAAGATCCTGGGTTCGATTCCCGGGCGGGTGCCTTATTTTTCATTTGTTTGTTATTTCTCTTCCTCGTGTGCAGAACACTCCTCTATACTTACGTCGTTTCTATACGTTAATATACTGCGCGGTCATTGCAGTTATATATATATATATATATATATATATGTTTCAGACCAACAAAGACCCTAGGATCCACTCATGGCTGGTCTACCTAACTGTGTTCGTAATCGTGTATTGTGTATGTCCTCCGTGGTGGCGGAGGGGACCTACAATTTTACGTGGGTTCCGAACCACAAGAACATAATAAACTTATTTAAAAACTGCCGGTAAATTGGCAACGACCAATTTTTACGAAACTAAATAATTATCAATTTAAAAATAATTAATTATCGGTTTAAAACTAAATAGAATCTCTCGGTCCAGAGGAGCAAGTCATAATAGACTACTATCCACAAATATGTTACATTCTATATCTATTTATAAAGGACATGCAAATATATCAGATCCAAAGAATCCAGTCAATTTCATTACGGTATCCATCAAGTCACGGTCCATATCGATTGCGGACCAAGTCAAAATTTACAACCATATACATTATCAATTTAAAAATAATTAATTATCGATTTAAAACTAAAGATAGAATCTCTCGATCCAGAGGATCAAGTCATAATAGACTACTATCCACAAATATGTTACACTCTATATCTATTATATGCATGACATTCGTTCAAACATTCATATAAATATTCATATACGGTGCCATCGCGTCTCGAACCCCCGAACTCAGATATATATTATATCCATATTTTCGTAGTTGAATTAATACAACATACAAGAACAGACAAAAAGGTTTATTTATGGGTAGATTTTACCATAGTTAGTCCATGGTAAAAAGGGGCCTGTCGCCTAGTTTTCAGACTACACTTCCATTACCCAGAATGCGCAGACTCTCACTAGTGTGAGATCATTGCGAATTTTGCAAGACCTTACAAAGAGATACTTTTCGATAATTTCCAAAATGGCGAGCTTTCAAAATGAAATGGTGAAAATCTTTGTTGGTTGAGAAGTGAGCGGAGGAGAATTATAAAATACCAGCTACCGCGAGTGCAACAAGAGTGACGGTCAGTGACACGATCTCATGCCATTATTTATGTGTTAACTGACTCGTGATACATCTTACCCCTGCGTTGATATAGGATTGATGCGGAAATCTAATCTGAAAACTTCAGTACAAACAATGTTAATGACGGTTTAGTACCTACTCCTCACCGGTTCATCGTCTATAAACTATTTGAAGTAGCTGCATGTGCAGATGATATGCGTTATTTTGAGACCATTCTCCAGCATGCCTACGCTGAGATAATTTGATGATTTTTTTAAAGTGTAGAGAAGAACAAAGTGAGAATGGGCTGGAACTTAAAGAATATTTGAAGACACTTTCCCCGAGAAGTATTATTCGCTTTGGGACGCTGGTCTTGAGCGCTACAAACCCTTCCTCGCTTTCACGTTTATCTGGCGGAACTATTTCTATATATGAAGTGCTGATTTCCAAAAGGAGCTAAGTCCATAAAACCAGTTTCGAAGATATTGGTACATTTTATATTTTTTTTACTATAGTCTGCCCTTAAAGTAGTTTTTTCACATTAATGTTGGGAGTGAATGCCATTAAACAAAAAAAAAGATGTCTGAATAGAATCTAGTGCACATGGTTAATTTGTAAATATGTGTTTTGTTTTTAATTGGTGGTGGACTTAGCACCTTTTGGAACACAATCAATGTTGTCACAGACAATGTTGTCCAAAAGACTTCTGGATTACATCGAGACAAACACAGAAAACCAGCCGTACAAAACCAGTATTATTTATTTCAATATCTCTACCAGTTCAATCAATCATATCAAATTATATCAAGCCAAAATGTCATCCTGACGATGAGCCACACACCATTGTGTTCACCGCACATTCTCATTTATCTCTCACTGTAGATGTAGGTACATACAATTTATACTAACATTGTAGTTTATAGAGGGCGCTGTTGGTGGAATTGTGGATTTAGACCCCGTTTGGAAACAAAGTGAATTGGACTTTGCACCTTTTGGAAACAGCCATATTATTATGTCCGTTATGAAAGGGATATAAAACCTTTTGAAACTAATCGCTAACACACCTTGATGTACATAGACATGAACTGGTTTTTAGTGGTACAAACTCAATTCTGACAGAAAATGGACTTAGCACCTTTTGGGAAATGAGCTCTTCATATAGAAACCAACTGTCGTCACGATTTAGATTTCCTTATGCATCGTTATGAATTCTGATTTGTATTCAGTTGAGAAAATATTTGAAAGAGAATAAACGAACGCTTAGTGTGCATTCAATATAGTTTTTCGTTTCATAATGATGTAATAATAAACGATAGTGTACTGAAGCAGGCTTTTGAACCTATATGTTGTGCTCAAAGATTATTAATGATGAAAATGCCACAAGCACCTGTAAAATAAGAACAAAAATAACCCCCTAAACGAATTTAAGGATTTGTATATCGAATATAGAAAACCTAATACATTAAACGGGTCATTATTTCTACAAATAATTGCATAATACAAAACAATAAGGACGTGGAAATTTCCACAATTATCACAATTATTTGCGAGTTTACTATACAAACCAAAAAAAAATCTTTTGACATGATTTTAATTATTTGTATGTAATAATTATAGGCCCATTAGCTTAACGTCAATTGTCGGTAAACTTTTGGAATCCGTAGTTAGGGATCGTATCATCGATCACTTAGAAAGTAGAGATTTGATTAATAGAAGTCAGCATGGGTTTCGACGCCATAGGTCTTGTTTAACTAATTTGTTAGAATTTTATAACGAAATAGTGCGCGAATACGATAGGCATAGAGCAGCTGACGTTATTTATTTAGATTTTAAAAAGGCGTTCGATACAGTTCCGCATAGGAGACTAATTGCGAAGGTCAAAGCGCACGGTATACGCGGTCAGGTAGCTAACTGGTTAGAAGAATGGCTTCGTGCTAGGAGACAAACGGTCGTAGTTAATGGTAGTGAATCGGGGTGGTTAGATGTAGGTAGCGGTGTCCCACAGGGTTCAGTGTTAGGCCCATTGCGATTCGTAATTTACATTAACGACATAGATGTAGGATTGACTAGTAACGTGTCAAAATTCGCGGACGATACTAAAATAGGCGTTAAGGTTGTTAACGAGGACGATAGTAATAGGTTCCAAGACGATGTAAATAGGATTATGGAGTGGACAGATAAGTGGCAGATGCAATTTAACGTAGACAAATGTAAAGTTTTGCATATAGGTTCTCGCAACAATAATTACACGTACACGATGGATGATAGGGAGTTAGTGAGCGTTGACGAGGAAGTAGATTTAGGCGTACGCGTATCTAAGGATTTAAAGGTTAGGAACCAGTGCCTGGAGTCTTGCGCAAAAGCTAATAGGATGTTAGGCTTCATAGCTCGTAATTTCGAATTTAAATCGAAGGATATTATATTGCCTCTTTACAAGTCCCTAGTCAGGCCTCATTTAGAATATGCAGTTCAGTTTTGGTGCCCGTACTTGCGTGAGGATATTGATAGGTTAGAAAGGGTTCAGCGTCGTGCCACGAAACTAATTCCGTCATTGCGCAACAAGCCTTATGAAGATAGGATTAAAGAGTTAGACTTGTATTCACTCGAAACTAGGAGATTAAGGGGGGAGCTTATTGAAGTTTTCAAAATCGTTAATAACATCGATAACGTAAATTTTGATAAATTGTTCACTTTCGATAATAGTAATACTCGCAATAACGGATTTAAGTTGCGTGGCAGACGTTTCATTACTAATATCGCTAAAAACTTCTTTACGTTTAAAGTAATTGATAAATGGAATAATCTTCCCGCGTTAGTCGTTCATTCTACCAGCGTTAATATGTTTAAGAACCGTCTTGACAGACATTTTAAAAGTATTAACGTTGTTTAATTTAAAAAAAACAAAGTTAGCAACAGGAGCTCTGGTGGTGGTGCTCGAGGATGAGTCTGTTGACGATGAATGCCAGCTTGTGACATGCCAGCGTGTGATGCCAGCAATAAAATTATTAAAAAAAAAAAAAAAAAATTAGACTAACACGAACGTAGATGTAGCTCGTAGCGTAAACTAACCCACTTTTTGTTTAACTTTACCTACTTTTTTTTTTTTCTTATCCTTACTTTGCATGTCTGTAACTCTTTCCTTGCATGTTTGTAGTTTGCATGGTATGACAGTGAGTTAAGACTGTGTTTGCATGGTTTGTAAGCGTTCTTATTTTACTTCTTTTCATCTTTCACCCCTCTCCTATTTTCTCCGACTATTTTTCTGACTTGTCGGCAGTGGCCGGCGGATGATGATGGTGAGACTTTTTTCCTCTTTTTCTGAATGAATGTTAACCCACGAGTGATAGGTGTTGCTCCTTACTTAACCCCTTATTCTCTTCTCTTCTCTTAACCCCCTACTCTTTCCTTTCTCTTGGGCTAACCTTAGAGTGGATCTTAGGGTCTTTGTTAGCCTTAGCTTCTGTAGATCATCATCATCATACAGAAAGAACACATTTCATAGGATGTACATTGTACAAGGTGTACACAAATTATCTTTACAACTTCTCTCTCAAATAAAAATATTTGGAAAAGAGGTACACACACCGTTTTTGCGCCATCTGTGAGAGAAAGTAATAAAGTTTCACATAACCTCAAACACAGTCAACATGGGCACCATTTGTCACACGTAAAATGTCCAAACGGCATTCTGTCTCCATCCACGTACGCTGCAATATTTCAACGTCAACGCTTGCAACAGCAGCAGCAATTCTGGTCTTTAAATCGCCGATGTTGGCCAATGGAGTTGTGTACACGCAGTTTTTTACATAATCCCATAGAAAAAGTCACAGGATGTTATGTCTGGTGATCTGGCCGGCCAATAGATGGGCACCCCACGGCCAATCCACCGATTTGGGAAATGCATGTTAAGGGAATTTCGTACCAATTTCGTCATTTGTGTACACCCTGTACAATAATCTGACATCTGACAGTACCACGTGAAACTTTATTACTTTCTCTCACAGATGGCACAAAAACGGTATGTGTACCTCTTTTCCTAATATTTTTATTTGAGAGAGAAGTTGTAAAGATAATTTGTGTACACCCTGTACATCACATTCGTATATTGTAGGTTTACACAATGTTGGCATTAACGTCTAATTTTGCATTTTTTAGTGACAAGTAGTTTAATTACAGCATTCTTATTTGAATATTCCGTTGGGGAGGATAACAGCTTTTCATGCAAAAATCAGTGAGATTCATTTTTATTTTTACAAAGGAAAATAAGAAATATAAATAGAATTAGTGAAAACTAAAAGTTGCATTTAGTTAATTCTGTTATTACAAATGAACATTGAAATAATAATAGAAATAATAAAAAGAAAAATGATAAACAGTATGGTAAAAACATGTTGAAATACCAATAATAATTAATTTCTGTTATTACAAATTAGAAACGATTATACAATCTTAGTTACAAAAATACAGATAAATGAGGCACATTATAACTATGGCGTAATATAATGGAAACTTTTAATATAAAATTTATATAACTTGTGATTGCACCCATTTTAAAATTGTGAATTTTGTATATATATATTATATATATATATATATATATATATATATATATATATATAATATATATATATTTATTATATATTAGGTGCTTTTCTTTGTTTAGTAATATTTACAAGTTGCAATAGACACATACATACATACATTAATAGGAGTTAATAAAGTGTTTTTTTAGTGATTTCTGAAACGAAATTAATGATGACGCTTGTCTGATTTTTATAGCTATAGGATTCTAGATATTTGCCCCTTTGTAGGAGAGAGCATTTCCTGAACTTTGCATGGAATAATTTGGTTTATGTATGAAATCATTGGGAAGCCTTGTATTATGATTATGGTTGGTCTGATGGGAGGTAATCGCCCTGTGAATGGGTGAAGTACAGTTTCTATTATTAGCAACTTTGTACATACTGATACCGACAGTAAGTTCATACAGGTCATTTAGTTTTAGAATATTTAAATTTCTGTACATTGGAGAGGTATAAGATCGTCTGTTATCATTGTTTGAGTGTGTTCGTAAGCATTTTGTATCGATTACTTCTAGCGGATATCGTATATAATTCTTTGTACAATATACCCCATGCTGTGATTCCATATTGTAAGTGTGGATGAATAAATGAATAATACAGTGTGAGGAGGGCATGTTGGGGAATTTTTTTTTCTTTAGTTTGAATATTATGTCGATAAATCTAGTTTTTTTTATTTGATATGTTGTGTGGCTTTTGAAATTTAACTTTTCATCAAACTTGATGCCAAGAACTTTAACTTCATTTACTTTTGCAAGAGGTGTGTTTCCAATTATTAATGGAGTGTGCGTGATTACAGTTCTTTTAGTTACAATCATACATGATGATTTTGTCAAGTTTAGTGAAAGCTTATTTGCACGCATCCATTTATAGACATGATCTAACTACTTGTTCACTTCGTTTATTAGGAAGTTGATATCGTTGTGTGTAGAAGTGAGTGTTGTAATGTATCATCTACATACTGAATACAGTTTAATGTTGTTGATCGATAAAAATCATTTACATGCACTTAGAAAAATAAGGGTCCAAGGATAGACCCTTGTGGAACCTCACTTTCCAATACAACATATTCTGATGAAATGTAATTTACTTTAACATACTGGTGGCGATTAGAGAGATACGACTTAAACCAATTTAGCATATTTCCCCTTATGACGTGTGTTTAATTTATCTTGTAAGATATCATGTGAGAGTGTCTATCTTCAGATAATCAGGGAATACACCTTGTACTATTGACACAAGTCTTGTGAGTGGGGTTGCTATGTCATCTGATATTAGTTTATATATTTTCACTGGAATTGAATTGATATCAGCGCTTTTATTTTTAAAGTTTTTCAATGTAGCCGAGGTTTCGTTTGTCAGAATTGGTTCAAAGAAGAATGTATTTGGTGTGGGTTGTGGCATATATTGTTGGTAGTGACCGTGTGATTCTGGAATGGCTGCTGCCGTATTGCTTCCTATTTTTTAAAAGAAATTGTTTAATAAACTAGAAGGCTCGTTTCGCTCGGGCCAACCCTCTTTCGCTGTGTAATGTTAATGCCGATTAATAGTTAACTAAAATTTTTTTTTGAAAATGCAAGAATTTCTGTTTCTCTCGGGGAAACCCTCTATTGCCTTGTTTAATGTTTTTGCCGCTTAATAGTTAACTAATGTGGTATTTCCTCCAATATAAACCTTCCTAAAATTTTTAATTTCGCTGCAAGCCACGAAAATGTGAAAGAATTTTCGTCCCCAACCTCAATTCCTGTTGTCTTTAATGTTACTACCGCTCAATTGTTAACTAATGCGTAGTTTTCTCCAAATATAAACCTTTTAAAATACTTTAATTATTTTTGCTGCAAGCAGCAAAAATGTGAAAGAATTTCCGTTCGCCCTCAATCTCCATTTTTTAAATTCCTTACTTATGTTATAGGAGAATATTTCACTTCTGAAAAAAATGTTGAGATTTTTTTTGTACAGTACAGTCTTTGGTGACTTTTCGCACTTTGATGGGGGTGTCTTGAGGAGGTATATGAAGAAATTTTTCCAAAATGATAATGAATCAAAAGAACATTCCTCTATCTATATTCTTGCCAATATAACTAATACCGATAATACTATCAGTATTAGCAATTTAAGATAATATGTTGTGACCCAAATTTGTGTGCCGGAATCTTTTACTAAAATAGGAACAGAAATTTTAGCTTTTAAGATTTTGTTTAAATCCCTAAAGCAAAGTAGTTTAGATTATTGTTATTGAAGAATATCAATAGGTTTCTTACTACAGGGTTAAAAAATAAAAATGTTTTGAATTGTTTAAAATTTGTTAATTTTAGTTTTTGTCTTCTCACGGTAATTGTATCACCCAGGTCAGCCTTGAGGTAAAGGTTTATGGTAGGGTCGCGAGAATGGCGCCTCTCGGTTCGTAAGAAGGGAAAACAAATTGGCCTGGTTCATGTAAGAGGGTTTGTTTTCTTTTGGTCGTGGTTAAACTTTTGGAAACTGACTTCGAACCCACTTGTTAAATTGGATCATGACGTTGGTCATAAATTTGAGAAACCAAGTGGCTTCAAAGAAAGGACTTTAGTTCAAGTTGATTTTTAAGGAAAAGGAGGAGCTTTCCTTTGAAGGGAATGTTACTGTCCAATCAAAGGACAATGATTCTTGTAACACCAAGTGAGGAAAAAGGAAAACTCCTTCTTCCCCGTACGTATGGATGAAAGCTTTCGTAGGGATGACTTATGAAATGAAAATGGTTTTGATAGGTCATTCAGAGTACTGTAAGGCGGAGTCCTTATAATTTTAAGGTGCAACTTAGATTTCTAAGTTAGTTGCAGTTCCGTCCTCAAAAGTTAAAGTGGCTTGTAAACAAATAAATCTTTAACCCCTTAACGACTGAAGTTTTTGAAGGGTTAAGTTATGAATGCATGTATTGGAAATGGTACAAATTTGACCCAGTGGTCCAAAAGAGGTTAAACTCTATGGCATGATTGAAAATTTCTAAGTTGAGTTAAAACCTGTTTCACGTTATACGTAAATCTGAATTGTCTTTCTTTTACGCGCTTAGCTGGAAGCGCTTAATATTAGCGGACAGAAAAAGAATTTTGTGAAATCTCAATTTAATTTTTGTTCACATTAAATGTTAAACTTCTAAAATATTGTTTCCTCAGGGGAGAGTAAATCTCTTGTGGTGATCTCGTTTTCAGAGGAAACCCGTGAAGTTAGTGCATGACCTTTGTGAAAATTTATTTGATCTAATTAACGGACTTTTTTCCAGGAAAACCTGCGGAATTCGCGCAGGACTTTTGTGAGTAAATGTCTTAATTTTTTTGTCCGTAAACTACTATTGTACACGTAGTCTTAGATTTCGGAATTTGAATTTAGTACTATTTCTAGAGTTACACGCAAATAGAAAACCCCTCTGTATAAAATCTTTTTGAGACTTAAATACTTACAAACATTTTATTTAAATTGAGAATTTGAATTTTTTGAAACAATTTGTAATCGCACATCCATATATTTCTTTTCAATTTATGTCCTATTATGAGTGAAATAAAATAAACTTTATATGAGGGAGGGTGTTGTTTTATGCTACCTTGCAATAGGACACTCTTGTAAGCTGAGGGTAAATTAACATTGAAAGTTTGAAATTCCAAGTGGGCTTCAAGTAAGCCGAGAGAAACTACGTGTATAAAATTGAAAGGCCATCCGAGTGGATAGGCAGTCATCCTGAAATAAACGAACGCGCGGGCGCAATAAGTGCAATCGAAAAAGGAGTTGTACCACAAATATTATTAGCTTATGTTCATGGGAGAATATTTGGACCTCTATCACTTTTGGCTCCTACGGGCAATATTTTCGGAGATGATGTACTGACTAATTAATTTATTTCGCTTCGATCAAAACAATAATTAATTAATTTTAGTATTAAACGTTTGCCGGTTGCAACTTTTCACGAGAAAAGTATATAATTACCGAATCGTCTCTTTTCTATATATATATATAGAAATTGAAATATCGAACAGAATTTTATGAAATTTACTAGACAAATAAAAAAAGGGGTTCTTTAATCTATAATATAAATTTCAAAATTGTAGTGGCCAGCTGAGATATAATTGGATGTGAACCCAAAAAATTTTAGGTTAACCTTGGTTTTGCTTTCGCCCGAATTCTTCATTCTGACCTACAGAATGAAGACCTACAGTTTAACTTGGAATCCGAACCCCACCCTACCTGCAGCCTAGCGTCTCAACTACTAGGGTACCCAGGGTGCTGGGTCTTGCTGCGCGCGACCTGCTCTTACCGGGTCTCGATCACGAGGCCGATGGATTTCTATTCAGCGACGCTAACCACTACACCACCGAGGTATAGTTGACAGTTTGTGCTGAAATAGAAATTAATACTATAAACACCCAGGAATGTCTGTCAGTCTGTCACGCTCGAAAAGAGAAGAAGATTCTTGATATACAGTATATGAGCGATATTTGTATTTTAATGCATTAGAAAAAGGCGTAATGAATTCTACTTTTAATTATAATTTTAAAAAGTCTATCTATAATAATAAAAGGACGCCCGTGTGTGTGTGTGTGTGTGTGTGTGTCAACTGTACGCCCTTGACAATTGGTTAGGTTAAGTCGTGATATTTTCGTTAGCTTTAACGAAAATATCACGACTTAACCTAACCAATCGTCAAGGGCGTACAATTAACCTAACCGGGCATTCAATTAACCTAACTAATAACAGTCTTCGAACTACAAAAAATATTCCACCGTCGGCTGGGATATTTTTGCCACCCGCACGAAGGGCGGGTTCTCCGCTAGTATATATATAAATAATTACACTTTGCCTATCTAAATACACGCTGGGCACGTCCCAACAATACTTTTTACACTCTTTAGCTCAAATTGTAATCAAAAGTGCATTCTACAAGTGATACAGTGGTACGACACCTAAAAATTTCTGGAAAAAATTTACTCACTTCGCAGTAAATGTACGTGATGCAATTTTGTAGCTGAAATACCGGACAGAGTACAATTTCCATAAATAGAGTACAATAGAGGACACATTATCAAAATACAGGACGTAAGAGGATTTAGAGGATATCTGCGATGTGCCGAGTAAATATTAGCTGGCAATAATATTTTCCTATGACCTTTGCATGAAGACAAAATGGTGAATATGTACAAACGTGAAATGAAATAAGTCTGGGTCATATATGTATAACTTGGTTAACCTTGGTTTCGCTTCCGACCGAAGTTTTCATTCTGACGAAGGTTCAACATTGTTATTCCACCCTAGACCTAAAGTTTAACTTAGAATCTGAACCACGCCCCACCAGCAGCATAGCGTCTCAACCACAAGGCTACCCAGGGTACCCATATATCTAACAACCAATTTTTTTTATTGTGTGGAAGGATGAATAGCTGGGTTTTGCTGCGCGCTGCCTGACGTCAACGGATCTCAATACCTGGGCCGATGTATTTGTAGTCACCAACTCTAACCGCTACACAACCGAGGCACACACACATATATATATATATATATATATATATATATATATATATGCAAATCATACCGTGTATGTATGTGCCTAAAAAAAGTTTATCTTTAAATGCTTTGAATATGATTCCATTAGTTTTTAATTTACAGTTGACTCATTACGTGATCAGCATCTTTGATTGTTTGCAAAAATAGTCTCCGTCTGAGTTGCATCATTGTAATTTTGCAATTTTCAAGAATATTAATTAATTATGAAATTATAAATTAAATACATAATTTTATAAAAATAAATCTTGTACGTTGAAATTACTTAATAAAAGTTGCCCGATTCACCTTCATTTTAAAACGTATATACCTATTTGGTTAATCACGGGGGGTTAGAAGCGAAGGCATTTTCAGAAAAGTAATCCCCGAGACTATATATTGTACATCGACTATGGCAAGTGACATGGAATTGTGACCATTTTTCTCAGTTGGAACATAAACAACGAAGATTTTTTTATCATCTAATTTTACGTTGAAAGTAAGTGTTTTATATATTTTTACAAATAATACATACTGACAGAATAACAGATTTCATATTCAACGCTAGTAAACGAATGTCGTACGTAATTTACATTTGCAAACTATATCATCAGCGAAGTAGGCCTAACTTGTAAGAAAGGCCATATGCGAAATCGCATAATTTGTTCAAAAAATATGCAAGACAAAATAAAGTAATATATCAGTTTTATTATGAAAGTGAAAGTATGATTAGTTAAACATCTGTTTACATAGCGTATCATCCCGTCGCTACGCTCATTCCAGGGCAGGAGCAGTTCAGCAGCGTTGACAAGCAGATAGGGAAGAACCAATTTGAGGTGATATTTGTGTGTAAAGTAAAGGGCACATTAGAATAGGTAGATGTCACAGACCTTCAAATCAAATACAAGAGGTTGAAATGTGATACCCAAATGTATGTGTATGATAAGACATTATATGAAAAGACTCATTATCTATTTCAGATGGACACTGAAGCCAAAGCTATACTGTATATGGCCACAGGTGTGGCGAGAGAGGTGGTAGCAGCAGATCTACAAAAATATATCCAAAAAGAAAAAGATAGAAACAACCCAACAATGAATGAGTTGAAAAAAAAATTAGAATTCAAAAAATGAACATCCTAACTGTAAGTCTTTGTTTAAATTTGAGAAAATTGTTTCGTGAAAATATGGCAAGTTGTTATCATGCATAGAGTAATCGCAGTGCAGAAATGAAATGCATTGTAAGCTTATTTCTATGAATTTTTCATAGATGCTATGTCAGAATTATTCAAGTCAGCCGAATGCATAAAAACCATTGTAGGCTAGATCGAACTTGTCACCAATGTAGGAGGCGCTAGGCCAACGCAACGACCTTTGGTCCTTCTAAATGCCATTTTTGCACGGGAGATTATAGGTGGCGTAACCTTATTGTAGTTAATATTTTTTACAATTTATAATGTTCATTCCATGTTTATTTTTAAAGAATGTGTTCATTATTGAACGTTTTTAATATAAACAACGTTTATATCCATTTTAATGATAGAAAAAATTGAAATTTTCACCATAATTTGTGAAATGTTTTCATCTATTTGAAATACATGAGAAAAAACAGGCGTGAACGAAAAAATTGGTTGGCAGATAAGTGGGTATCCTGAGAGCAAGTCCGGGCAACGACTTTATAATTTGTGACTGCCCTTCGTGGGTCGTGGTTATGATTCCACGTTAAGCTGTGGGTCTAAGGCGGGGCAACTTTGTTAGAATGAACAATTCGGGCGGAAGCGAAACCAATGTATTAAATTTCACCATTTTTTCTTTTTTAACTAAAGTACATTCTCGAAGATACTGCAAAACTAGAATGTAGTAGGACATCAAATCTAATATACGAAACAATTTACTCTCTCTTCCAAAGCAAGTTCACAAATCTCGATGTTACGAAGTTCATTATCAGTATTCACATTACATCACTGCGCACGGATATTTTCAACCCCAAAGAGTTTAAGGTGTTTGAAATATATATATATATATATATATATATTAGGGTGTTTCATAAATTAAAAGTTTGGAAAAATTTTAATCCACATGGATCCCCTTGTTCCATTTGCTGAGGAGACTGATAAACCGAAGTATTAATTCAATAGTTTAAAGTTTACGGGTCCCCAGTTTGATGCTCTGGCAGATCATAAACGGAAAAAATTAAACAAAAATCTGTCAATGAATTTTTATTCAACAAACGAGTACCATTTCACTACACATTTTCACAAAGATACAAAAAACATAACCACTTCTTGCGAATCATTTGTCCATGAAATCCTTCTTGGTTTTATTCGGGTATTTCGCACTATGCTGCATCACAGTTTTGAGCAAATACTGCTTCTGCTCTTCGTTCTTCGTCAGATCAGATTCCTGCGTCGCTTCTTGGTATTTCCCTTGGAGGAGGATGGAAAACTTCCACGGTTGGGTCAACGACATCTGAGTCAGTCTCTGACGAAGTTGAAATCACTAAAGCCCCCGTATCTTCTGCAGCTCCTTGTTCCTTCCTGGCCTTCTCCTGTTGTTCCTTAATCTTGTCCAGCCTCTTCCTTTTCCTAATCTCCTTATAGTGAAGCTTCATGTCAACATGGCCCATGCTGCAGGAATTTGGATCTTCACGCTGCATGTCGAGAAAGTGGATGTCCTCCTGATTCTTCATCATTTCCTTAGCCTGTGAATGAGCAATGTCCATGATCTCCTTCGCTATTGCCTCCTTGAACATCGCCTCCTTCACTCGGAAGGACTCTGCTTTATGTGACTTGTGCTTCACAAGCCGGTCGTATTCCTTGAGAAGGGATTCCATCTTCCTCAAGGCCGAATCTCGACGCATCATGGGGATTCTCGCTCTCTCCCAAAATATGAGACAGGCATCCAGGCACAGGTTCAGGCATTTAGTACGTCCAAATTTTTGCTCCTTTTGGTGGTAAAAGTACTTTTTGAGTACTTGCAACTGAGTTGGAAGGCCACTTGATGTGATGTTCGCATCCGTCTGGCCAATAAGAAACACTTCTGTTTTCGCTCTGGTAGACACCTGGAAAGAAAACAAACTAAATAATTCCACAGAAATAATTTCACATCGTAATTAATTTCATTAATTAAATAAAGAAAAGCAGTAACTGGGACTCGAACCAGTGTCATAGCCGTTTGGCGACATCGCTCAAGTCGGCGTACACAGCACGCTATCCACTACACCATCTAGGGAGTGGATAGCGTGCTGTGTACGCCGACTTGAGCGATGCCGCCAAACGGCTATGACACTGGTTCGAGTCCCAGTTACTGCTTTTCTTTATTTATAAAACTGATACGTGTACACTACGTTCTCTTTGACAATTCATTAATTAAATAAATTTCAATACCGCAGTAAAATTACATTAATTAGTATCATAAATAATTACCAGCTTAGTTGTCCAATATGCAACAGACTAATTAATTTCATGTAATATTAATAATAAATATCACTACCACAGTAAAATGACAAATTAAATAATAATATTTCAATACCACAGTAAAATGAGATAATTAGTAGCATATATAATTACCTCCATAGTTGTCCAATAGGCTATACAACACGAAAGGCTCAAGTGACGAAGAAAACCGTCTTCACTGCAGGCAGGCGAGAAATGAACTGACAAAAAGTCGTCAAAGTTGGGGACCTCTAAATGCAGCGCGATCTCGTTCAAACTTGCACAAACGTGTTTTCTTGTTCTTTAGAATACGGAGAAACGTGTGGATTAAAACTCCAAGCTCATTTTTATTTTACCCTATAGGTATGAAACACCCTAATATATAATATATATATATATATATATATATATATATATATATACACTAGGGGCACTCAATATATTTCGCTCCAACATTTTTTCTTAGCTAAATAATAGGCCACGGGCTGAAATGTCTCTTGGGCTGTAAGTTTGAACTTTCTGCGCTTCACATAACCGGATTTTTTCCAGTTTGAACCCCCCCTCCTTGTATAAAACCGCTTTTAAACGCCCTTGCATAAAACTGATGGTTAACGCAGTTTCGAAAATGGCGTCTGACTGATGTGCGTCGTAAACAGAGAGCTGTTATCGAGTTCTTAACCGCAGAGAAGGAAAGAGTTGGAAATATTCACAAACGTCTACAAAACGTTTACGGAGATGCTGCTGTTGATCGAAGCACAGTTGGATGCTGGTCTAAACGTCATGGGAGAGAGGGAGAGCCAGCCTCGATGATGAGCTACGCAGCGGTCGCCCGGCATCGGCTGTAACATCTCACACTGTGCAGTGTGCAACGTGCTAACAGTATCATTCGATGAAATCGGCTTCACATACAAGGAGCTACCACTGGAGCTAGGAATTAGTGAATGAAGTGTGAATACGATAATTCAGCAACTGGGATACTCAAAAGTGTGTTCACGGTTTGTTCCTCGCGAACTGACTAAAGATCACAAAGCCAAAAGAAAAGAAATTGCTTCCGAGTCGTTGGTTCGATACGAGACAGAAGAGGATGACTTCCTTTCACGAATTGTAACTGGGGATGAGACTTGGGTACATCACTTTAAACCTGAAACAAAACGCCAATCCATGGAGTGGCACCACGCAGACTGCCCACGCAAGAAAAAGTTCAAAATGACTTCCTCTGCAGGAGAGGTTATGGCCACCATCTTCTGGGACATGAAAGAAGTGATTCTGGTGGACATTATGAAGAAAGGACAAATAATCAACTGAGAGGCATATATTGCTACCCTAGAGACTCCAGAGACGTATAAAGCGAGTTCGACCGGAGAGAAAACTGGAAGACGTCCTTCTTTTGCACGATAACGCAAAACCACACACTTTGCAAACAAGAGAGGCCATCACAGAAATGCACTTGACTGTGTTACCCCACCCTCCACACAGCCCGGATCTGGCACCTTCAGACTTCCATTTGTTTGGGCCAATAAAGAAGTATAAAGCTCATATAGCCAAACGAAGACTTTTTTCTCAAAGTTACTTCGAATAATCCTCTGAGATTTAATTTCAGCTGAATAGACTGACTAAAAGTTTCTGATAACTAGGAAGATATAACGAAATTTTGTTGACCGAGATACAGTACCCAAACCGTATATTAACAGCTCGAACTAGACTGGTCTTCTTGTGACTACTTCAATAGTGGTTTAAATTCCTTATACGCGACATTGGTTGTGATAAACTCGGTGTCGAACTTTACTTAAGATTCATTTTTAATGCAAGTTTTTTTCTCTCATCATCACTGAAAGTTGTTTCTTCTTAAAATTATTTTATTTATAGTTGTAATATAAAGGCATTTCATATGTCATTAATTATAGTTCTCAGACCCAGTTTGTTGAAGCTATTCAAAATGGCGTCATATTTGATGAATCTATTTGCGGAGGCAAATAGTCTTTTCTGACCTTCTCTAAATGTTATTATTTATTTACAATTTCTATTCATTAATTTTTTCACAAGTGAATCACTAACCGTTTTTAGAAGAAAAACATCTTAATATTTTACTTCACCTAATTAACTAAAATCAAACATTTTATATCGAGTATATATATATATATATAATATATATATATATATATATATACATACATACAGGGTGTCCCATAAGTCCGGCATCATGGGAGAGTCATATTTTTCTTTTTCTACAAACCATAATTCATATTTTTCTTATGTTCGGGATGCCATTTCCCGTCCACCATTCTGTTCAGTGACGAGGCTGTTTTTTATGGAAATGGTGAGGTAAATCGACAGAACACCCGCTACTGGTCTCAAAACAACCCTCACTGGTATACCTCTTCAAAGGAACAAGGTGCATCTCGGGTGATGGTATGGTGTGGCATTTGGAAGGATCGCATCATAGGCCCCCTCTTTTTCGATGAACATGTCACTGGAGGTACCTACCTACGTATGCTCAAGGAAGAAGCATTTCCGAGTGTCTTGAACGAAGAAGGAAATTTCCCAACATGGTTCTAGCAAGACGGCGCTCCTGCACATTACAGCACCCAAGTAAGGGAATACCTGTACCAACAATTCCCTGGTCATTGGATAGGACGTCGAGGGCCTGTGGAATGGCCAACTAGAAACCCGGATCTCACGCCACTAGATTTTTATCTCTGGGGCCACTTGAAAGCGCTGGTATACGCAGAGAAAATTAGGAGTGTTGAACATTTGCGGCAGCGCATTATTGAGGCATGTAACACCATTACTCCTGACATCATTCACCGTGCACTTGCTGACTGGGTATCACGTCTGAATTTGTGTATTGAAACAATGGTGGACATATTGAGCACGTTCTGTAAATAAAAGCTTTTGTTTTGCCTTTTTTATTTTTTCCTATGATGCCGGACTTATGGACACCCTGTATATATATATATATATATATATATATATATATATATATATATATATATATATATAATAAATAAATAAATAATAAATAAAATATACGAGAGTATTTCTTTAGACAGCATTATTGGATTTTAATAGAATATTTAAATCTCCCGACTTTTCCGAACACTGTATCTGAATTTTTTATCCAATTTATAGGACTCTAACTCAGTTCGGATTGGGCGAACGCTATAATGCGCTAGTATCTGTCTACACGTCTGACCTCAGCCATGTAGAACTTGTGCGCTTAGCTTACCCCACTTTGAGTCGAGACAATGCAAGTTTTTATACTTGTTTAAATGTGTGTAATTATTTTATC
Source organism: Bathynomus jamesi (assembly GCA_023014485.1). Lineage (NCBI taxonomy): Eukaryota > Metazoa > Arthropoda > Malacostraca > Isopoda > Cirolanidae > Bathynomus > Bathynomus jamesi. The sequence goes on from JAJOZX010003037.1 coordinate 402,272, forward strand.
AGAGTTTATAAAAAAACAACGAAGCTATTTTTTCCTATTTGTTTTTTTTCTGCTCATCATTGTAGTGCCTCCGGTTGTGCGCTTGTGATCATTTTGAACAAGCAATGGAGAATGACCATTTTCGATTCAGACATTCTCGAGGAATCTGAATCGATCATTCACGATAGTCTGTGAGTATCCATTATTTTTCAGGAGTGCGAAGCGGCATTCATGTCTTCCTCGAGATAAAAAGATTTTTTCTTGTTGAATCAAATTCAAACTATATATATATATATATATATATATATATATATATATATATATTTTTTCTTTAGACATAGGATGATGGTATTTTAATAGAATATTTAAACCCCAGACTTTATTTATATAGGGTATATTTTCGTTGGTTACTGTGATTCTCTATTTGAAGTTTGCCTTACAATGCAGTTTTTTAATACAAGTATGATTCGTTTTCTTCGATGATTCAAAGGGTAACGAAAGGAATTTTCAGTGATTTAATTTGTAATATTTTTACGTGTTTATGTAAACTAGTTAACTATATATATATATATATATATATATATACAGTGTTCGTGTAAATATTATATATATATATGTATATATGTAAACAACGACAAAGTTTTAGGTATGCAGATCTTTAAAAAACTACAGAAAATCAGATTACGCACAGGATTTTAGAAACAAACGGGAAGAGATAATTTGTGATTACATACAAATTCATCACTTATGGGTGAATCGCATTTGCAAAATTTTCCAAAAATCCTCATAAGAAAATCCCCTAGATATGTACAACAAAAACAGCATGTAGTATTGTCCACTATATTACTAAAAACATTTTGATGCTTTAAAGGATTTGATATAATTGCAGGTTTTTGCAATTGTTTTAGGAATTTCGCTATACTTAGGTCATGAAACGGCGATTTACCAATCGATTCATAGTAGTAGCATATTTATCTCCTGAAGTACACACCTACCCAATGAATTCCAGGTCCTGTCGAGATATTGGTATTAAGTATAAATTTGATAAATAAGTATTTTTTCTTGGAGAGATTCAACACTTCATCTTTGACGTATATACATATGAAAGCGTTTCGTGTAAAGTAACCCTTCATAACCCTTTCAATTGTGAGTTCATCCATTCAAAATCCGCTATCATTGATCTAAACCGGTCAGTTTCAATCAGGCCTTGGGATTCCAAATAGAGCAAGTACATTAATAGGATTAGATAAGGGTTTCCTATATTCTATTTTCAATACCAAATACCCCTGTTTTTGAGGATTTACAGTGGCGCTCATAAGTATTCGTACAGGAAAATATTTAAGTTATTTTCGTTATCTTTTTTACAATGCTTAGGATAGTTATGAAAAGTTCACCGTTTGTTTGGAAAATGAAAAAAAAATTAATTCAACTCCAACATATGATGTAAACAAAAACATTTGAGGAAAATAGAAAAAATTTAAAATGCAAAAATTTTCGTACAACTAATTCTGTAAATAAATAATACTTTGTGTCCCCCTTAGGCTTGAAGAATTTAAAGTTTTTATTTGTAATTGGATGTTTATTGATTAAAACTGGTGGCAATCTGAATTCTAGAATTTTCTCTGAGAATCTTCATGGAAGACGGATGACTGTACAGGCCATTAGTAAGCAATAGGTCGTGGTGGTAAAGAGCTGTTGACAGATCTTAAGAATCTGGAGAGAATTATAGGAAGATAGAAGAACTTCGAATTCCATTACGACGGTTGCTGTAGTTATAAAGAAATTGAAAGGCTCTGAAACAATCGAACCCTACCACAATGTGTGGACAAACTTGCAAGATTTCAGAACATACAGCTAGACGGCTTGAAAGAATGCCTGCTGCGAATGCACGAGTGACTGCACTGCAAGTGGTATTTACCAAGCATTAAGACAAAGATCGATGTCCAACCCTCTATTATATGTCGTGCATTGAGAATGGTCTGCACCGAAGAATATCATGAAGATAACCTCAGCTACGAAAATCGCACAAAGAAGCTCGTTTAAAATACGCCAAGGATCATCAAAATGATGAATTTGCATTCTGGAAGAAAGTTCTCTGGACAGAAGAGACCAAAATTGTATTATTCGGGAACAACGAGCAACGGTATATTTGGCGAAAATCAAATATTGTATTCGACGAAGAAACAGCTTCTTTGAGGATGTTTCAGTGCTTTTGGCCGAGGAAAGTTTGTTGTCATCACTGCAATCTTGAATTCGAAGAAATATCAGGAAATTTTAGAAGAAAATGTATTGCCTTCAGTTCGGGAGGAGTTGCGAATGTGTCACAATTGGGTGCTGCAACAAGATAATGATCCAAAATATAAAAGTCAGAGCACCATGAAATAGCTTCAACAAAAGAATTTCAAGCTTCCCGTGTGGCCCAGTCAAAACCCGATCTAAATTTAATTGAGAATTTGTGGTTTTTGAAAAGAGTTGTCAGCAAGAGAAACCTTGGAATCTAAATGAATTGCAACAATTTTCTTTAGAAGAATGGGCTACATTTTCTACTGATCGATGTCGAACCCTGTTGAAAAATATCCAAAAAGAATCATTGAAGAAATTCAAGCAAAAGGTGGACACCTAAAGTATTAAGTAATTTTGTAAGTGATTGTACGAAAATTTTTGTATTTTAACTTTATTTTCCTCAAATTCTTTGATAATTTACATTATATGTTGGCGTTAAACTAACTTTTTTTACATTTTTTCAAACTAACGGTAACTTTTATAAGTATCTTATGCCTGACCCAAAAGAGAAGGACGAACATAACTGAAATATTTCCGTACAAATACTTTTGAGTGCCACCCTTAATGCGTTCAAGCTTCCGAACAGTAATCAGCCGAAATGCCGAAGGCGTAGACATTAGTTAATAGTCCAACATTGATACACCAATTCCAATAACGTTACAGCCGTTTCTACCCAGGCATAAGTTGTGGAAGGTACGAGAACACAGTGAAATTTCATCTTTAGTATTGTTTTTCTAGACCATCTTCATATAGAGCCACCATTCACCAACCATGATAAACCCTTGAAGTTAAAATTTTCAAATTTGAATGAGAATTTTTTACATTTATCTGTAACAGTGTCATGGTCGACCATTGCTACAATTATTCTCTCTGGTAAATTTCACAGCACAACGTTATCAAACTCTTTCGAGGATAAGCCAGACGGGACAGTAAACATTTTCAGTTGGGTTTTTTATAGGATTTTACCCGTCAATCTCTCAACAATAATCTTTCAATCTCCATTTGTTTAACTGCAGATAATTTTATGCGACGAACCTTGAGCTGTCTCAATAATGTGGGGTACCACGGGTTTAGAGAGGACCACTGTCCTCAGCCAAATTTAAACATCTCGGGTTGTGCGAGTGATTTAATCTTTGTCAACCCCGTTGACGAGAAGCTTCTCTTGAAATAAGTAATCACTGTGTAGGTGTGCACAACAATAATATTTTTTTTTTTCTTTTTAGATTTTTTAAATTTGTGTTTTACACCTTTTTCTACTTAGGTGGACACCCTCAGATACGCAAATGGATTTCCTTTGCGTCTTTTGAATAATTTAGAGCATTTTCCAGTATGCGCGGTAATAATGATAAATGGAACCTACGAAGACACACTAACTTGGTTTAAATATACGTCGTATTGATTGATCATTGCAAAAGTGTTTTATGATAGATTATATAGTCATCCTCCAAGTCTTTCCCATCAGAGTGCACTGTTCGTATTTTTGTATACAGATATATATTGCTCGGATCGTAAACAAATGAACCTGGCTGGGTATAACAAACTAAGGGGCGGTCCACGATCCAATTAATCGCCACGTAATCGGAATCCTCTATTGATGTCTGAGAAGGTGGGATATTAAAATGGGAGAGTTCCGTTTTACAGCAGTCGTCGCTGTGTGGGTGAACTAGGTGCGACATGTTGAAGTGCTTGGAACGATTACCGACCCCAACCTCGTACTGTAGAGCCACAAACACCTATAAGTGATAACTGTATACGATTGGTGTTTATATCAGTTAAAGAAGTCAACCATAACCTTTATGCGTTTAGAGCATCTCAAATTTTTTAAGTCTTTTTCGTGTACGTCTCGAGGTGACGTCTGCTTCTTCACTAGGTTTCATATTTCTTCGCCGTATTTAGACCCTTTACCGCGCATTCACCTTTTCACATTTTTAGCGGCAACACTAATCTCATTTCTCGTATGACGTAATTGGCTTTTCAAATCTTCTTTAGGCTTGACAAGAGAGATCACATCTTCAACCGTGTTAATGCAATTTTAGAGTCTTCCGCCGAGGTATTCGGCACCATTCTTTAGTATGGGACAGACGTTCGTAGTATAGAATAAAAGATCGAACCGAGTCCATGACCGCGTTGGTATCTCGCACCACGGTACGCGACTAAAGGCTTTTGCATCATACTGTAACACGCCGAAAGTGAAGTTTCACTGTTAAGCTCCCGTAATCAAATGGTAGTTTTATCCTACAACCGTTCTTGTATGTATAACAATACTGTTTAGTAGGTTAAAAGTAACTTTGACACAATAGGGATTATATGTTATGCTTAACTTTTTCCTCCACGATCAGGTATATGCACATTGCGTAGCAAGCGCACCTGACCCCTCCCCCCCCCCCCCCGTACAAACTGATCTTCTACGATATTACTGTAAATGTAGGAAATAGGACTATCTGGCAGTCTTTGCAATTTTAGATGGTTTAATAAGCTTGCCGTGAAAATTCTCTTTCAAAAACAAAATTGTATCTTCCATTGGGCAGAATCTTCAACACTTTTTGTCCTTAATATTTCTTTTCGTCTGAGATCATAACAATAGAGTATGTTTCAATCCCGCAATCCTTGCTATGCCTATGATTTCGAAAACTGTCATTTTTAAGTTTAGATTTATTTAAGCCTTTATTTAGGTCTTACAATATCCTCCGTGCTGTCATAATGAACAGGGCTTAGTGTTATTTCGGTGCTGTAGCACTGTTTACCACCGTTCCGTGATGAACGCATAGTTTCATCCTTTACCACTTTCTCAACATTTCTCAACTTCATCGCACTTTCTAAGAACCATAAAAACGACTTGCTTCTCCTCAGCGTTTAAAAGTTTGTCACTCAGCAGACATCCACACTCCCACTTCGTATGACCCACGTTCCAAATCAATAGGCATATGCAGATCTGTTGTAAAGTTGGCCAGAGTATTGTCGGGGTACGTACCAGCGAGGCTGAGGGCAGTGACGTAGAACTGGTCAGAAGACAAAATGTATACTATTAGTGTCTTATTACTGCACTAGCTTTTATATAGGAGTTTAAACACACTCGGTAGCCAAGCCACTTTACCAAATACATTTTTTTTTCCCCGAACTTTTCCTTCCAAAAATTTTCTCAATTTTAAACGTCTTCTTTCTTGAATTGAACGTAACCTTCTGCAATTCTTCACCATAGAAACCACTCAAATTTTCGCCATTTAGGTCTTCAATATAGTACGTAATCACCTTCACTTTTGGCTTGATGGACCAAACTTTAAAAATTTCCTGTGTTCAAAACCTTGAACTTTCACCCTGGTCGTGAAACACGTAAATAACCATCGATTTTTTAAACGTTCTACCAAGGATGAAGCTTTGATTCTGTTTTGGATTCCATATACACACCTCTTTGATGATGCTAACTGACACAGAATGTCTATGTATCCGTAAGTATATTTGTGCATAAAATGGCGATGTATGCATTCCTTGATGGTTTGCTGCACCCTTTCGGCTAAAGATGCTTTATGCATTGAGTTGATGCTATAATAACTAATGTTAATTTCAGCCAACATGTTTTGAAAGAACGACCTATAACCCCTTTCGCTAAATCTGTACAAAAATAGGCTGGGATTCTGTTTTCCTTGAACATCAAAGACTTTGTAGCTTTAGCAGCAGCGTCTGGCGTTTAATTTTTAAGAGCTATAAGCCACAAGTATCTGGAGAAAACGTCAATTATAAATATGCAGAATATATCTGTAACCATCATTTATAATATGTCGAGTACTTTTGCGTATCACTCAAATCTGCCTGCCATACAGTGTCCAACTATGGTGTTTTTGTTTTAGCAGTTTTAAACTGCACACGCTTATGAAGTGTATAAGTGTCCTGTTTATGCCAAAAATTCTCAACATCTTTTTTTAATCTTTTTTCTATACCTTTCAGTATACGTACGTCTGCCTAGCCTTTCAACCCTACCGTAAGAAGCAGGGTTAGAAATATCGTAATAATTCTCAAATGCGTCAGCCATTTACATATTTTAGAAACTTGTAGATAGGATCGAGTGTTGATGATTCTCCTCTTTTTCAAAGGTCTTAAACCGGGTGTACCTGTTGGAGGGATAGTCTAGTTTGGGGGTTTGAGTTGCCTATTTCAGAGCATTTATTTTGTTTTGGTCACCAATCAATGTTTTTGGAATGTTCATCTGTCGTAACCTTATTTTAAGGTGTTAATTTTTATATTTGTTATTTGACTGATATTTTGAAGGTCTTAATTTCTGAACGGTCCGGATAACAAAACATAGTTGTCTAAAATTTCTTTCAAAGATGGGTAGTTTGAATTAATTCTATGGCTTAACTCTTTTCTAAATGACAAGGGAAGCCTATGATAGATTATATGGCTCATTAATTTATTACCAGGCGAATTGTCTGCAAAGAAGTCTATTTCAAAATTCTTAAGATCGTACAGCATAGCCCTAACTTCATTTAACCAAATACGAAGTTTATCATACTGGTATTCTTCAATAGGTTTAGCATGAATTATTTTCGAAAAAGCTTCATCAGTTATGAAAGGGATATCCAAAAACTCAGCCCTAAGAAGATCCAGCGCTATTTCATAATTTGCATCAGTATTTGAAAGGTGTCTAACTATGGTATAAGCATAATCCTTAAGATAACCCTTTAGGTATGCAAGTTTAGAAGAATCTGTAAGATCTACTCTAGAACCTATAACATTTTGAAATTGTGAAAGGAAACCCTGAAAATTCCTTGTCAGATACACCACTAAATGTATTGCACTGCAAATTAGGAGGAGGTGCTTCCCGTCTTAACACGGCTTTAAAACCTGACAAAAGATTGCCAAGTCCTTCTGAATTGGGCTGGTTTCCTTCATTGACGTTGAAGGAGGCATTACTTTGAGAAGTTTCCGCTATATTATGATCCTCTACAGCTTTAGTTACATTAGCCAACGAAGTATTGATGTCAAAATGGTAATCAGACTGCAAATCAATCTCTCGTTCAAACAACTTTTTGTCAAGGTTAAACAATTTATGAGTCCTATAAATCTCTCTCAACTTTGCATCATATGTTTTAATATCCTCCAATTCTAGAATATGTATTTACAGCAGCAGACATTTGTTTACTTATTTGTCTTCTTCCCACTATTCCAAGTAAATCCATTGTTATTTTTCCTGCTTTTTCATTAAATGGTAAAGGGTCTGTTTTTTCTTTATCAAAGGGACATATGTAACATTGGAAGGAATTCTTTTTGAATAATTTTCAATAATATTTTCGAACCATGGCATATATCTTTGTTTTCCAATTTCTTCAAAATCTCTCTGCTTTAGATTTTTAGCCTCTGCATTGTGAATTCTTTTCTTCATTCCAAATCCTAGATTTCTTTTATCCTTTTTTCTCCTTCTAAACTAACTTTTACTTCTATAAATATTTTTTCTTTTTTATCAACAATATCATATTGTTTTTTGAGTTTGGGTACTTCAAATTTGTTACAATAATAATTTTGAATCAAATCCGATTTAACATTTCCTTCTAGAAGCAAAAATCTATAGATGCTTTTATCTTTATCTTCATTTGCTAGTTCTTTATTCCATTCTGATAATTGGTCTTCCATTTGATTTTCTTCTTCATCAGAAAGTATTTGAAAAAAGCTTTCATCATCAGATGATTGCATTTCTTCGTCATCATCTTGTGGTATTCTTATCGTCATTCTTTTAGCTGGTGGTTCAGGCAATTTCTTAGTTTTAAGTTAGTTATTTAAGATTAATTTCCATAGAGGTTTATTTTCTAGTGTTTTGTTGAGGTTTTTGACAATTTGAAATTGTGAAAGGAAACCCTGAAAATTATCCTTGTCAGATACACCACTAAATGTATTGCACTGCAAATTAGGAGGAGGTGCTTCCCGTCTTAACACGGCTTTAAAACCTGACAAAAGATTGCCAAGTCCTTCTGAATTGGGCTGGTTTCCTTCATTGAAAGGAGGCATTACTTTGAGAAGTTTCCGCTATATTATGATCCTCTACAGCTTTAGTTACATTAGCCAACGAAGTATTGGTCAAAATGGTAATCAGACTGCAAATCAATCTCTCGTTCAAACAACTTTTTGTCAAGGTTAAACAATTTATGAGTCCTATAAATCTCTATCAACTTTGCATCATATGTTTTAATATCCTCCAATTCTAGAATATGTATTTATAGCAGCAGACATTTGTTTACTTATTTGTCTTCTTCCCACTATTCCAAGTAAATCCATTGTTATTTTTCCTGCTTTTTCATTAAATGGTAAAGGGTCTGTTTTTTCTCTTATCAAAGGGACATATGTAACATTGGAAGGAATTCTTTTTGAATAATTTTCAATAATATTTTCGAACCATGGCATATATCTTTGTTTTCCAATTTCTTCAAAATCTCTCTGCTTTAGATTTTTAGCCTCTTCATTGTGAATTCTTTTCTTCATTCCAAATCCTAGATTTCTTTTATCCTTTTTTCTCCTTCTAAACTAACTTTTACTTCTATAAATATTTTTTCTTTTTTATCAACAATATCATATTGTTTTTTGAGTTTGGGTACTTCAAATTTGTTACAATAATAATTTTGAATCAAATCTGATTTAACATTTCCTTCTAGAAGCAAAAATCTATAGATGCTTTTATCTTTATCTTCATTTGCTAGTTCTTTATTCCATTCTGATAATTGGTCTTCCATTTGATTTTCTTCTTCATCAGAAAGTATTTGAAAAAAGCTTTCATCATCAGATGATTGCATTTCTTCGTCATCATCTTGTGGTATTCTTATCGTCATTCTTTTAGCTGGTGGTTCAGGCAATTTCTTAGTTTTAAGTTAGTTATTTAAGATTAAGGTACTTGTGGGTTATCTGTCGCCACTTTTTAATTTAATTTTCCAACTTTTTCACAAATACAGATGTGTGTTATCATGTTGCCATTTTTACAAAAATATACTATTTTTTTCTTAAATTATTTTTATTTCTCAAAATAACAAACATTAATCATATTATTCGGGTGGCATGAACGCGGCGATGGCCTCCAGGATGCCGTCGAATGGGTCGACACTAGCGGGTAGCTTGCTCCTCCACATGAACTCGGCCAGGTAGGTCTTAAGATGGTGTCGGGCCGTTCCTCGGTGACGCTTGTTCCTCCACTTTGCTGATCCCCACAAGCGTTCGATATTTTGAGTGTGGACTCCGGTATCTGCATCAACGAAATTGTATCGATGATTAACCTTGAAATGTTGGAAGCCATCCTCCTGGAGGTCGGTGGTCTTATATCCTCGCCAGCTGTCGGAGTAGATAATGGAACCTTCGGCGATGTTTTCCACAATGGCAGCCAAGAGAGTTGCAGCGGAGCGGTTGGGAACTTGAACGATGAAGCAGTCGTTTGTTTCACGGCAAATTCCTCCGAACATCCATTGTTGTGGTAAAATGCGTCCGGCATTGTTTTTACGCCTCGTGAACAGGCTCTCATCGATCTCAACCACTATTCCTTCTAACCTAACCTAACCTAATCTAACCTAACCTCACACTAACCTAATCTAACCTAACCTCACTAACCTAACCTAACCTAACCACACACTAACCTAACCTAACCTAACCTAACTAAAAAATAAATGACCCACAAGTAAAAAGTGGAAATAGATAACCAATAGGTATATTAAAAAGCGGCGACAGATAACCCACAAGTACCAAGATTAATTTCCATAGAGGTTTATTTTCTAGTGTTTTGTTGAGGTTTTTGACAATTTGAAATTGTGAAAGGAAACCCTGAAAATTATCCTTGTCAGATACACCACTAAATGTATTGCACTGCAAATTAGGAGGAGGTGCTTCCCGTCTTAACACGGCTTTAAAACCTGACAAAAGATTGCCAAGTCCTTCTGAATTGGGCTGGTTTCCTTCATTGACGTTGAAGGAGGCATTACTTTGAGAAGTTTCCGCTATATTATGATCCTCTACAGCTTTAGTTACATTAGCCAACGAAGTATTGATGTCAAAATGGTAATCAGACTGCAAATCAATCTCTCGTTCAAACAACTTTTTGTCAAGGTTAAACAATTTATGAGTCCTATAAATCTCTATCAACTTTGCATCATATGTTTTAATATCCTCCAAAGCTGAAATGATAAAGTTAGACTGTAATTTTAAGTTTTCTTTTGTGAGCTCATTTGTATCTAGAAGTTTCAGAGCTTTGTTTAAGGTACAAGTGATTTTTCTTTTTAAAACAGCCCTAGATATTACTGATTCCCGTGCAGCTGCTTTACAACTGTCTACAACCGAATTAATATCTTCTGTTGTTTCCTTTGTATTGATCAATCCCAAAACAGAATCCTCAAAATCTATCTCCATTGTAAATGGGCAAGGCGGGAAATTACTAGGTCCCCACCTCAAATGAGATTACTCTTAAATATTGAAATGCTGATTTAGGGTTTGCGCAGTTTGCTTTCAAAAGTCTCACATTTCTGCTCTGTGCCCTAAAACTTCTCCATCATCATCATGACTATTGCAAGAAAAGTCATTTGTGGTGCATTCTGGGGTTGTTGCAGCGGAGGGTTGTAATGAATCATCATTTTATAAAAATTATTTACTTCCCACTGTGACTTTGGATTTCGGGTTGGGGGACAAGGTTGTCAGTGTGCGATGTTTATTGGACACAGCTTCTCAAAGGTCGTACATTGGCCCTTCTGTGGCCCTTGATTTGGGACTTGATTTGGACAAACTTCAAACTCATAAATGCGAACTACGGACGTTTACCGGTGTTTCTACTAAGCTTTTGAGGGAGGCTGAAGTACATATTCAGTTAAACTCTCATGACTTTACAAAGTGTTCCTGCCTGATAGATAGTGAAATGTCCTTGGACTTCTCTGTCACAGGGTTACGAGATCATATAAACAACCTTTCAAAAAGCTACACATTAGCTGACTCACACTACAAGAATCAGAATGACGATAAGGTTCGGGGAATCCGTGGCCTTCTGGGGGCTGATGTACTCCAAAATTTTAAAAAGTTCCAACTAAATAGCTCTATTCCAGCTTTCGTTGTTGCTCGGGGTATAATACCATTTGGTAAAGTATCTTGTAGCGCAACGAAGAGAAAGGAGTTAGTTGAAAATTTAACTGACCCTCACCCAAAACTTACTAACCCCCAGTCGGAGTCCGTAGGCCAAAAATCCTGCGTGGCACTGCCGACTGATTTTAAAACTAACGTCCAGACGGAGTCCGTGGGCCCAAAATCCCACGTGGTACTGTCGTCCAACCCAAAACTTACTAATACCATGTCGGAGTCCGTAGGCCAAAAATCCTGCGTGGCACCGCCGGCTGATTTTAAAACTAACAACTTTAGAGAGGTCGAGAAAAAAGTGGAAAATGAGGCCATTAGTAACCTTGGGGTTGCGAATTCACTTGACTTGTCTGAATCTGATTCTTGTAACCACAACAGTCATGATAGTGAAACATCTGCTAATTTTCATACAGCTAAAGCAACGGTGGACGTTTGCAATAGTATAAACTCAAACTCAAACTCAATATTGTCCAGATCGGGTATCCTAAACTGGGGTCGCGCCACCGGCAACGATGCGCCGCGGTCGCAGTGCGAAGGGAGTGATTCCGGTCCAGTCATAAAAATCAGCAGAGAGCCCTCCTCACCCCAACACTTGGAGTGTGTCGTGAATACTATCTTGCAGCCTTCTACTTATTTCAACCCATTATCGGTTTCGAAATCTGAACCGAACTTAGACTTAGGATTAGAAAACCTATTCAAAATGGAGTCAATTGGCATAAAGAGTGAGCACTTAGGTAGTTTAGACGAGCTTAAAATTAACCAGTTTAATGACTCTATAGAATTTAAAGAAGGGAAGTACTTTGTAGAACTACCATGGCATGACGATCGTATAGGACAAGTCCCTTCCAACTACAAGATAGCTCTAGCCACACTCAATAGAGTAGTTAAACAATTAAAAAGTAAGAACTTGTTTGAAGGTTATGCTGCTGTATTCCGTCAACTATTAGCAGATAGTATTATCGAACAGTTTTCTGTAAATCCCTCAGATTATCACAATTTCATATGGATACCCCATAGACCGGTTGTAAAGACAGGACTTCAAGTTACAACTAAAATACGACCTGTATTTAATTGTAGTCTCAAGACTAATGAAGGCATTTCATTAAATGAAGCAGCATATCCTGGAATAGATTTAATGTCATCTTTATTTACCCTGCTATGCAAGTTTAGAAGCAATCCCTTCGTTTTGCTTTCTGATATCAAACAGGCTTTTCTGCAGATTAAATTAAAATTAACAGAAGACAGATGTAGATTTTGTTTCTTTTGGGTGGACAACAATGATAAGATAATTACATTCCGATACACTACTCTTGTCTTTGGACTTGCGAGTTCACCATTTATTTTAAACTATTTGATTAAACATCATGTGAAATTTTATCCCAATGATTTGGTCTCCGACGTACTGAATAATAGTTTTTACGTAGATAATCTCATTTACACTCATTACGACCCTGACATACTGCACGGGGTTTATCAAAAAGCTTATTCACGTATGTCAGAAGGAGGTTTTGAACTTCGTTCGTGGAACTCTAATCTCCATGAATTGAAAGAGGATATGGTAGAGCAGGGAAGGGCGGAAGATCACGGTAGTGGTTCAGAAAGAGTACTTGGTTACTTATATGACGTCGAACCTGACCAACTTAGGTTAAATGAATATGATCTTGATAGCCATGCTAATACAAAGCGTCAAATATTATCGCAAATATCAAAGGTGTTTGATCCCTTGTCATTTTTCCTACCTGTCACTATCAAAGGGAGGGTCCTAATGCAGAAACTTTGGTATTTAGAATTGAATTGGGATCAGGAAGTGGAGTCTGCAGAACAAAAAGAATGGACAAAGATCTATAACGATTTGATCAAACTTAAACAACTCAAAATCAATAGAATGGCGTTTAGTGAGAATGAAACTGTTAACTTGGCAGTATTCTGTGATGCCAGCATGGCTAGCTATGGTTTTGTTATTTATGCCGTTAGCCAAGATAAATCATATTTGTTGTTCTCCAAGGCTAAAGTTGCTCCTTTAAAGGGTAGAACATTACCATCATTGGAACTTTTATCAGTATATTTGGCTCTGAAATGTTTGCCCGAGTTACTAACCAGTTTTAAAACATCATTTCAGTCAATTGAAATTTTTGTTGATGCTCAGATAGTCTTGAGTTGGGTTCTCAATGAGAGTTCAAATGTAAAGAACAAATCAATCTTTGTTAAAAATCGCATTCAAGATATCAAGACTATGAAGAATGACGTTCAGGAGAACTTTAACACTAATATCAGTTTTCTGTATGTTGCTACTCAGGAGAATCCATCTGACTTAGTGACTCGTGGTATCTCATTTAAAGAGTTCAACTCTAAGCTGGATTTTTGGCTAAGTGGTCCTAACTGGTTGTTGGATCCGTCTCTCAGACCCAAACATCAGTTACAATGTCTCTCTCTCCCAAACAAAGTCAAGGTTGAGCAAGCTCGAAATAGCATCGTAACATCAGTGATAGTTAATGATAAACCAGAATCAATTTTAGATATCACCAGATATTCCAATATTCACAAGCTATATAGAGTAACAGGTTACGTACTAAAGTTTGTGTTTAGATTAAGACGCAAAACGGTCGATGTGAATTTTGCTTCCAAACTTTACTGGTTATATATCATGCAGCTCGAGTCCTTCAAAGTTGAGAATGGGTTTCTTGAGAACCAAGCTTCTCCACCAAAGACAATTTCAGAAATTCCCACCCTAGTTAAAAACTTAAATTTGTTTTTGGATGAACATGGTTTGATTAGAAGCAAAGGAAGAATAAGTAAAACAAATTACTATGATTACAACATCATTAATCCTATATTATTAGGCAAACATCACCCATTAACTGCTTTGATCATAAGAGATTGTCATCTCAAATGTAAACATCTTGGCCTACAATCCACACTTAGTATGCTTAGAATGCAAGGTTACTGGGTAACTGGAGCTCGACAAATAATCAAATCCATTCTATCAGAATGTATACTGTGCAAGAAATTCAATCAGTTCGCATATCAATACCCAAAATTCACAAACTTTACCAAAGCTCAAATGAATTTCTTCCACCCTTTCAAACACTTAGGAGTAGATTTTACGGGTCACATTTTCGTAAAGGATTTTAATACTGGAAAACCTGTGAAAATGTATATACTCCTTTACACTTGCCTCAATATCAGAGCAATCCACCTAGACTTACTACCAGATTTGACATCTCGGACGTTTTTGTCATCCTTCCAGCGCTTTACAAATCTCTATGGCGTGTGTGACTCTATTTACAGTGATAACGGTACAACCTTCGTTGCTGCCGGGAAAGCCCTCGAACAATGTTTAACATCCGACGAGTTTTCGGAGCACATGCGAGAAAATAACATTAAACACATCAAACTTCCCGTTTACTCGGCGTGGATGGGAGCGGCCTGGGAACGTCTTATTAGAATAGTGAAGAACTGTTTATACAAATCAATCGGACGTTCTACTTTGAACTATTTCGACTTCATAACTTTGTTGTCGGATATTCAAAATGCGGTGAATTCGCGACCACTGACATACATATCTTCCGGAAATGATCTTACCCCACTAACCCCGAACTCTTTCCTCAAGATTCATTCCAATAAATCGCTTGCTCTTAAATTTGAAGAGGATTTAGATGATCCGCTGTGGGAAAGAGACCCCCGTCACAAAAGCAACTAACATCATCGCTTCAACAAATTCATCAAAAATTTAATGATTTTAGGAAGATGTGGTACGATTCTTACTTGTTGAGTTTGCGTGAACACAGCCGCGACTTGTTCCAAACAAATTGGGAAAACCGTATAAATGTTGACGATGTAGTACTCATAAAATCTCCTATCAAATCCAGACCTTTTTGGCAGATGGGTAGAGTTGTGCAACTTATCATCGGTGACGACAACAAAGTTAGAAGTGTTATTCTTAAGAGAGGAGATGGTCAAAAAGTGAACTACCCTATATGTCACTTGTATCCTCTCGAATTGTCCATTACTCATAAAGGATCTACTCAAACTCAGTTTCAAAATAATCAAACTCAATCTTCTCAGATTCACACTTCTAATCAGAAATCTCCTACTCTTGACCAACATCAAAACGTTGTACGACTTTCCAGGCCCCAAAGAAAAGCAGCTTTAGATTGTCTTCAGAAGATGAAAGATCAATTGGATTAAATTTAGCTTAAGATACGATATTCCTTAAAAAACGAATAACGCTTTTCTTGCCGCGGAGGTTATTAAAATTAAAATGAAATTATCCATTCAAATTCAAATTTAAATAAATTAAATTGCCAGTTTGAACGCGCCCTAAAAGAAAGCCGTGTGACTTGCGATTTGAGCGAATTCTGGAAGTTTCCGCGAGCAGGGCAGGAGTCCAAATTTAGCCGAGCGCGGTTATTATATCTCTCGCTTTCAGACAGTGAAGTTTAGCTTTGCATTCAGTAATTATCAATAATTCTCAGAATAAGTTTCGGATCCAGAAGGATCCTTTGCATTTTTGTTAATTTCTTAATTGAATTTCAGGTTAATAACATTTAAGTTGGAGTGACTGAAAAACGAACAAGTTTTTCAAACCTACGCTGGTGTTCAGTATATTTCTTAGTTTTAAGTTAGCTATTTAAGATTAATTTCCATAGAGGTTTATTTTCTAGTGTTTTGTTGAGGTTTTTGACCTTATAATTTACAGTTCAGTATATTTCTTAGTTTTAAGTTAGCTATTTAAGATTAATTTCCGAGGTTTATTTTCTAGTGTTATGTTGAGGTTTTTTTATAATGTTTTTTCGTAGTGTTATGTTGAGGTTTTTGTTAGGTTTTTTTGGCATGTTCTTTAAACTTGTGTTAGGGTTTTTGCTGCTCATAAGTAAGCTTGGGCCTACAGGCTTACAATTTCGTGTAGGAAATAAATTTATTAGGCATAATTCTAACAATATGCTCCGACCCTGATCGGGGATGTCTCCCACTTTCTCACGAAATCGTGGATGATGTCAATAATGATCGAACCTGGTACCGTTGAGCCGTTAGCAATAACTTTATATGTGTTAGATCATTGTATAATACGATGAAAAAATAACTTTTTTTTGGTCACATGAACAAAAATGGGTGGATTTTATAGGTTTTTCTACCGCTGAGTTAAAAAATTACCTCAAAATTTGTCTATCACCCACTAATATTGAGTGAATCGAAAATGAAATTTGGACTAATTTATAGACGTAATGGCAATATCAAAAAATGCATATTGAACTCGCCTAAAATGTTCACTGCAGAGGAGGCAAGGGCAGACCCCGCCCCCTTCCTATTCTGACTCCAATCCTAAGTAATGTAAATTCGTGTCATTCTAAAACTGCAGGTGGTAGAAAAATTCTGTTTTCATTTCCGTAATCAATGTAAAAAATTACATATAATTCAAGTAAAAATATCTCTGACGAAAACTTTGTTGACCAGTGTAATTGGATCACCACTTAATAGATTAAAAAGACAGGCCTTTATTCCTCAATGCATTAGGAAGACTATTTTTTAGCACTTGTTCGAGGTGGAAGGAGTTGCCACCATTGTTTTCGGACTGTTCACCTTTAGTCTTACCAAGCACAGTATCGTCACTATGCTTGATACCTACGGGTAGCTCTACAGGTTTCTTAGTCCTCGTACTCTTGAAGACATTACTGAAAGGCTTCTTGGCGTAATTTTTTTTTTCTCATCAGGATGTAAGTGTTTGTTTATGATGTTCATCAATTTGCTTTCCATTCTTTTAAGTCTGTTTCTACTGGGTTCTGTGGATGTTTCATCCTTTGTATTTTGTGTTGAAGCGTACATCTCGTGATGTAGCACTGCAACCTTCTTCATGATATAAAATTAGATAATGAAGGGGCTAAAACTGAAAATAGGGCAGGTAGGAATGATCCGGTTTTTTGTACAAAAAGATGATTTTGTTTCTTTTGACAAGCGAGCGTTTGTATTAT
Organism: Bathynomus jamesi; assembly: GCA_023014485.1. Lineage (NCBI taxonomy): Eukaryota > Metazoa > Arthropoda > Malacostraca > Isopoda > Cirolanidae > Bathynomus > Bathynomus jamesi. Next base: position 419,584 of record JAJOZX010003037.1, read on the forward strand.
GTTCTTGTAACGAGGTAAACGATCCTTCTGTGACGTAGTCACTGAGACGTTGCATTTTATAACACAGAGACAGACTTCACAGATATATTTTAAGATGTCAAGGTAAAAGTTTCTTACAAACAGCCGTTGGAGAGTAGGAAGTAGTCGAGGGAACGTTTCTATAAACTTGAGATATTTCTTTACGCGTTTTGTCATTCTGGTATATATAAGAGTATATTGTTTCAACCTCGTTGGGAAATATGTCCGTTCTTAGAAGCACCCTAAAAGTGTTTTGCCGGTGAGGGGCAGAGAGCAAATACCCGTGTTGCCGACTCGTTTCTTTATAAACTTCCAAAACAGCCTTACGTTGCCCCGGACGGAAAAATTTCACCGGCTAATATACCATTTTGCGTTAGATCCCGACGTTGAGTGAATAAGGCAAAATACTTTTTTGTTTAAAAAAAACATCCCGCATAAACTTGTTCCTGAAAGTAGGTTTTGATTTATGAAGAATTTGCTTATGTTAAGACGGTGGGATAATACTGTAAACGTTTCAGTGATCGTTTTATTCATTTCTGGCATAAGATTATCAATCACAATCACCGTGTTTATCATTCTTTAATGAGCCAACGTCATTAGTCCCTTTGTTGAATAAAATAACATCTTTGTAATCATCAAAACTAAGCTTGTTGGCTGAATAGCACCATATAACGGTGTGTACAGGTTTTGAGAACAATGCATCTTTATCTTTAATAAATTTAAGTATAAACACGGTTTTACCACATCCTGTGGGTCACTTATAATACATGTTCATCGATTTGTAAACCTGATTTTATCTAGAGGCTTATTCCTTATATTCACTAATCTTTTCTTTTCCAGAATGATGAATGGTACCTCCAGTCCGCAAGAACTTGATGAGGTTTTAGAAAGAACTTGCGACGCCTCACCGGAATCTTCAATTTCACCGGCTGATGGTGGGCGGGATCGTTGGACCGGTCCGGAACACTCCGTTTTGGATGTAGGGGAAAACGGACTCGAGAATCCAGGCAGGAGCCTTCCATTTTCGAGGGAATTAAACATACGTTGATAGAAGATTCTGAAAAGCCTTCTATATCAGGTATGCCTCAAACGTCCAAGACTCGAGTCGTATAACTCTGAGGACACGATGTCGCCACTAACAACAGCTCCTTATCACCAAACCCACACGCGTCAGAGAACGTAAATGGTTCCGTGTCACCTCAACTTTCCACAACATTCGCAGCCCCCAATGACCCTTCTTCTGTTGCATCTACACCCCATACAGAAACAACTCATCATTCAGACGGGGGTATATCAATCATGCTGTTACGCAATGTAACACCCGTTCTGGTCAGGAACAGGTACAGTGTTACGGTTGATCCACGTATTGGTTATGCTTATGGCTTCGAATAAGGTCTTCACAATATAGTTCGAAGCATCGTCGCTTACGCCCTTGAACGTAATGAGGGGCGGGAGGTACGGGTGAGCCTGGGACTTTGATTTAATCCTAATGATGAGGAGGATAATCTGATCTGGGTAGTTATACCCTACAATCGCCTGGATGAAGAGGATATTGATTACATCTTCTCACGTATTGAAAAATCAATAGAGTGGTTCAAAATTCAACCTGTCGAATTTCATGATGGATACTGACCACGTCTTCTGTATCTAGACGTGTCTTCACGTCTAGGGCCATGACGCTACACCGTACACCTTAAATTTTAAATGCTATCAAATTTATAGGCAACACAAACATCGGTCGTGTTTGCAGTTTTATGCGCATGATTGGTGTTCTTAACATGGTAGCCACAAATATTTAACTAAGTACGGATATATACCACGCGCAAAAGCTAGCTAGATCATGTGGTCTTAATTTTGAATATAATATGGGTCCTGAAGAGCTGGTGAAGGTGTGCAGCAGATGAGAGTGCGAGTAAGTATGGAGCCGTAAGTATGGACGTCACGATTTCTTTAAGGGGTGCCTTGAGTTTATGAATGATTTACTAAAGCATTGTAAGGAGTGTCATATGTTATGCGCTCAGTGTAAAAGCCCTATATACGTAAGCCTTGTGGTAGAAGCTGAGAAGAGAGAGAGAGACTGTAATGACTGTAGACTGTTTTTCAATGGTAATACGAATGGTACGTGCAGAAAGATAAGGATTTGCGAATGTGGAATGTTTCATTCGATAGATACCTGGGGACATTTTAAACAGATGTGATGAAATTCATTCCGATATTTGTCAAGAAGATTATAATGTGGATGGGTGAAACATATTTGTTATATGAAACGTGCCAAACCTAAAAATAAATCGTGTATTATTCATTGGCGGATCCAGGTGGGGCAAAGGGGCCATAGCCACCCAACGCTGATAAAGGTGAGGCTAACTACTTTTGACCCTCCCCAAAGGCCACGTAAAATACTGTTTCATACCCTTTCCCTTTTTCCTCATTTTACCTACAAAAGTGTTCTATGTATCTATATGCTTTTTTTATTTACTTGAAATCGGTACATTGGTCATTCACTTGTGTTTGCGTGAATGTCTTTGTCCCAATAGTTTAGACTATTTCTTGTGACTCTAACGATTTTCAACATTTTTATGATGGATCTGGCGATACTCAGTAATTTGACTTGGCATTCTGACCTGAAATACTGTTGACTATTTTCACTGTGTTTAGTCAGATTTGTCCAAGTCGGCTTGTTTTGTCACGACGCAAATCCCCTGTGCCTTGTTTGTTTGTTGTACTACTTCAGGCTTCCATTTTTATTCAGTGGTTGTTCTTGCCATGGTCCGTAGGATAAGGAAGTAAGCATTAGAGAATGAAGGCCCTATGCTAAGGATTGGGAAACGAGAGGAAGGTAAAGGAAGAGGTTTTTTTTATTTGTGAAGGATTTTTTGTTTAGAAATTTTTCCATGGCCTTCAAATTTGGGATGTATGCATGTATGCATTGCATCGCATTTCAATGATGATGAAAAGGTGTTTTCATGGTGGAGAAAGAAAAAACAGCTAAATGCATTTTAAACATTGCCTTTGGAACATCATAATATACAAAAGACGGATCTATTCTATCAAACCTAAGACACTTAAAGGCCTAAAGACCAAAGTCTATGAGGTAATGAACAACATCCCAGCTGAGCTATTTCCAAAAACTTGTCAAACATTTGCGTAAGGTTGAATATTGTGTTAGAAAAAAATGGCGATTACACTGAATATGTTTAATTAACAATAATAAAAAATAATAAAAAAATGTTTTACGTACGTATTGCGTTGTCTGTGCCTAGTTTCCTTTTTTTTAGTTTAGAACATTTATTTAGAAATAGGGGCATTTTCTGGATACACCATATATATATATATTTTTTTTTTTAATTTGCAAATTTACAATTTAATTTAGAAATATTTTAATTTCCCATTCATATCATGGAAGAAAAATGGCGAAGTCATATTCTGAGAAGTTTCATGGCAACATTACAAAAGATGATCATAGAACCCAAACAATAATGCTATTAGATATGATGGGACATTACGCCCTTACTCAGGAAATCTGTGAAGCCACTAGAAAAGAGAATGTTTTGGATTTAATTTTGACAAATAACAATGAGATGATAAATAAAAAGGTAACGCGCACAAATTTCTCCGACCATAACCTAATCGATATACAATTGAAGTTAGCACCCAGAGGTTCGAAAACGCATCCCAGAGGGGCAGAAGGAATATTTGAAGGCTAAAACATAAATTCAAAGAAAGTAAATCGGGAGTGTGTAAATAAAGATTTAAAGGAAGTAAATTTGGAATTGCTACTTCACGAGAAGACTCCAGAACAAATACTAGGTATAATGGAGACTGAAACCAAACCTATATTACTGAAGCATGTTCCAGAGAGAGAAAAAAGAAAACGTAGCAAGCTCGAGAGAAAAATCAGGACACTATTTAGACAACGGAAGCAAACCTTAAAACCTCCACAGATGCAGAACTGATGCAAGGAGACTCAAACTAGGCGAAATAGAAATGGACCTAAAGCAAACATTCTTACATAAGACAAACGAAGAGGAAAACAAGGTAGCAGAAAACAAAAAGTAACCCAAAATACTTCTATACGTTTGCGGAAAGGAAAATGCAGTGTAAAGAGAGTATTGGTCCTTTGATAGACAGGGAGGCCAAACACACAAATGACCCTAAAAAAATGAGTGAACTGCATAAGGAACAACTGTGTTTAGCACCACTAAGTCCGAGATGAAAGTAGAAAACCCAGACGAATTTTTCGATATTAATACAAATCAGCCAAGGACAAATTCTGGCACAAACCTATTAATGGATTTAGAGTTCTCAGAAGGAGACTTAATTAAGGTTCTGTCACAGATGCGAGACAATTCGGCACCAGGGCCAGACACATGGAGTGTCACGTTTCTGAAGAAATGTAAAGAGAGTATTGCCAAACCCCTATACTTACTATGGAGGAAATCACTCGACACAGGACAAATTCTACTTCCATTAAAGAACGCGAACATTGCCCCCTTATTCAAAGGTGGTAACAGAGCAATGCCCAAGAATTATCGACCGGTAGCTCTCACCTCCCACCTTATAAAGTTCTTTGAACGTATAATTAGAGGCAAAACTACCTACTACCTACAAGAAAAGACCTTATACAACCCAAATCAACACGGTTTCACGGCTGGAAGATCATGCCTATCACAGCTATTAGACCACCAGGAGAAAATATTGGAAATACTCTGTCGAGGACAAAACATAGATATAATATATACTGACTTTGCTAAAGCCTTCGATAAATGTGAAGGCTACAGGAAAATGTGAAGAATACAGGAATTACTGGAAAGCTAGGAAGATGGATATTTAGTTTCTTGACGCAAAGAACGCAGAGTGGTGGTAAATGGAGTCAAATCGGAAGTCTCTGAAGTAGAGAGCTCTGTCCCGCAAGGGACAGTATTAGCTCCATTGCTGTTCATCATAATGATTGCAGATATCAATGACAGTACTGTATCATGTTTCCAGTGGGCAAAAGACAACAATATGAAGTTCAACGAAGAAAAATTCCAACTTCTAAGATATGGTAATAACAAAGAGCTACAGAATAAAGGGTAGAAAACTCTGCAAGCCAAACAGATAACACCAAATCCACAACTTCACAAGTCAGGGATCTTGGAGTAATAATGTCGTCGGATGCAGAATTCAGAGAGCACTATAACATCAAAATTACAACGGCTAGAAAAATAATGGGAATCATCTGGACGGAGCTTCTGCAGCAGAAAAGCAAACATCATGCTCAAATTTTGGAAGAGTCTAGTCCTACCGATAATTGAGTATTGCTCAGTATTCACGAGCCCATACAGAAAACGAGACATTGCGAGCATTGAAGCTATACAAAGGACTTTTACGTCTAAGATAGAGGAAACGGAAGGTGAAGACTACTGGTCTCGACTACAATCCCTGGAACTCTACTCTCTTGAAAGAAGGCGCGAGCAGTACACAATAATATACATATGGAAAATGCTTGAGGGCTCTGTCTCTAACCTTAGAAATGAAATAGAAACAAACTGGAATGAGAGAAGAGGCAGATTTTGTACTGTCCCAGCTGCGGTGGGACAAGGGGCCATGAAAACGAGGATGGAAAATACCCTCAGAATACGAGGCCCAAAGCTTTTCAATGCCCTACCAAAAGAAGTGAGGAATCTCCAGTACACCGACCTGAATAACTTCAAGAACCAGCTGGACAGATTCCTGTGCAAAGTCCCTGACCAGCCATGCGTGGCTGGCTGAGGGCAGATCAGAGAGCAATTCCCTCCTTCACCATATCCCGCAAATGAGGCGGGATGCTGCTGAGGGGTCGACCGCATGTTGATCCTGAACCGTCGTTCGAACGCACATAAAATATATATATATATAATATATATAATATATATATATATATATATATATATATATATAATATATAGACGATTTATGAGAGTTCAAACGACAGTCGACCCCTCTGCAGCATAAATGTTTTTATTTGTACCAAATTTTCCTCTTCCCCTCTAAGTATATATATATATATATATATATATATATATATATATATAACGTAAAGAACGACGCTTGTATAGGAGATATTCCGCGCAAGACGAGAGAGAGAGAACGAAACAAATGAAAAAATGAGGTAACCACCGGGAATCGAACCCGGGATCTTCCGATTGCCGGTCAGATGCGATAACCATTACACAATGGGCCTCACTCTTCCAAATGCCGTAATTCTTCTACATACTCGCAGAAATGGTTATCGCATCTGACCGGCAATCGGAAGATCCCGGGTTCGATTCCCGGGTGGTTACCTCATTTTTTCATTTGTTTCGTTCTCTCTCTCTCGTCTTGCGCGGAATATCTCCTATACAAGCGTCGTTCTTTACGTTAATTATACTGCGTGTTTGCAGTTAAATGTGTGTGTGTATATATATATAATATATAATATATATATATAATATATATATACAGGGTGGGCCGTAAGTTTCCATACATAGGAAAAATAAACATTTTTTTATGGACAACCATTTTTATTTATATAATATGCTCTACATGGTTGCCATTGTTTTGAAAACACATTTCAATACGTGTTCCCCACTGTTGATGAACACGCATTAGCACAGTTGACGTTATGCTTGTAATGGCGTTGGTGATACGTTCTTTAGATGATTTATGTCTCGTATCTTTTCCTGATACACCATGGCCTTCAAGTGCCCCCAAAGATAGAAATCAAGGGGGGTGAGATCTGGGGATCTGGGAGGCCACTCCACAGGACCACGCCGACCAATCCAAGCATCCGGAAACTGCTGATCCAAATACCGACGCACGTGAAGACCATAATTTAAATTTTCCTATGTATGGAAACTTACGGCCCACCTGTATATATATATATCGTATCAGGACAATTGCCCCCGGAGGACAATTGCCCCCCAGAAAAATTGACGGCGTTATTTCGTATGAGGTGAGCATCCTAGGGGGGGCAATTGTCCTCCGGGGGGCAATTGCCCTGATACGGTCAACTGTATGCCCTTGATGATTGGTTAGGTTAAGTCGTGATATTTCGTTAGTTTTAACGAAAACATCACAACTTAACCAATCGTCAAGGGCATACAGTTGACCTAACCGGGTATTCAATTAACCTAACCGGGCATTCAGTTGACCTAACCGGGCATTCAGTTGACCTAACCTAACCTAACCTAACTTTTGAACCGCTCATTTCTACAAAAAAAAACTTAGGGTACATTTTTTAAATCAGCGTAAAAATCTGCATTAAATATATTTTCACAAAGGATTGCTTTTAATCTAAGTTTTAAATAAATTTTAGCCTATTTTAACTATTCAACTTTTTTGTATTATTTTTCAAAATAATGTTCTTAACAATATTAATTTAATTTATCCTCGTGGGGGGAGGGGGAATTGTCCTCGGGGGCAATTGTCCTGGAAGCATATATATATATATATGGTGGAGCAAAAGTCGCTCATAGGAATTCTAATGGTTTTAATTTATGGAATACCAGGTACACAAATCGATGAATCGTACAGAATTTAAATTCTGTACCGATTCATCGATTTCTTGTACGTACCTGGTATTCCATACATTAAAACGAAGCTCAGCCTCTCGTCCATTGTTAATTTCGCAGCCATCCCCTACCTAAAAGAGAAAAAATAATGTAATCAACACTGAAAATTCCTATGATGAGCAACTTTTTCGCCACCCTATATATATATATATATAATATATATATATATATAATATTTTATGAGTAATAAAGCCAAGTCATTTTTGCGGTGGAAACCTTAGTCGAGTAAGGAACATGAAGACAAGTCTTTATGCAAAAATTTAATAAATAATCAAAGCTTTCGATATACAATATTCTAATAGTCTTCAGTGTTAAAAATGAGAGATATATATATACAATTAAAAACCAAATATTAATATAAAACACTTTTAAATATTAACACAAATTTAACTTCGTAATTTGATGACTGTTTTAATTTTGTTTGTAGTATTTGTGTCAATATTTAAAATTGTTTTAAATTCATATTTGTTTTTTAATTGTATATATTTCTCATTTTTAGCAAAGATGGCATTGAAATATGTCGAAAGCTCTGATTATATATTAAATGTTTGCATACGGACAAGTTTCGTTGTTCCTTATATGTATACAGGGTCCACCAAAAAAAACATGCGTCCGTACTTTTCCTTTGAAACTCATTAATTTCTTTTAACTTTTCATAGAACTTTAACAAAATAAAATAACGTTATCTGACATTTCTTTAAATTTTTAGCACAGTAGCTGAATAGACCTCATTTTAGCACGTAAACAAAAATAGAATGTAGAGATACCGCAAATACTCAAAATTTCTTTATTATACAACCAAAAATTCCTTTCATATAAAATTTTTATTAAAATGTCAAACTAAAAATACCGTTCAATATGTTTTCCTCCAACTTCTATTACTTTTCGAAGTCTTGGTCTAAATTGATCTACTGCTGAATCAATCTGGTCTTGTGTGAATTCGGCCCATTGTTCAATCAGAACATCTCTTAGGTGGTTAACTCGTTCTGACAAGTTTTCCTAGATCCCATAATCAACAGGATTCAAATCAGGACTGTTCGGAGGCCAGTTCTCCGGTTCAATAAATTTGGGAACATGTTCATTTAAACAAGCAACAATGGCTTTTGCCGTATGTGCCCTTGCTCCATCCTGTTGAAAAACAAAATGACCTCCATTTGCCAGAGCACGCATCTCTGGAATCATGTTTACTAAAAGAACATTTCGATAATATTCGCCATTAACTTTCATATCCCCTATTAAGCCTATAATGCTTAATAATTATTTTATCTTCATCAGAGAATGGCATCAGAATCAGTAATTTTTTTATCTGAAAAAAAGAGAAAAATTATTTGAATGTGCACTTAGATTTATGGAACTCGAAAATCAAGTTAATATTAAACAACCAAATTTAATCATTCAGTTATAAAATTGGCTGGATTATATAAAATTCAACGGTAATTATTGTCTGTAAATTTTGTATAAATCATCCAAACACATTTTGACTTATTAGGTTACAATCAAACGCGTTTTTTTTTTTTTTTTGGCGGACCCATTATATATATATATATATATATATATATTATATAATATATATTATATATATATTACGCAGACTGTGCATGGAACAAAGAAATCTGAAAAAATTAAATCCACTATAACAAATACTATAGTTTTTCTTTTCATGATGGAAGCCCAACTTGGGCAACGGGTCACTCGCAAAGAAGCTCCAAAATATAACCTTTTCCCGAGCTTTATCGGGAGAAGAGACTGCAACTGTGCCGTTGGAATGGAAAAGAGGAGGGAAAGAAGAGGAATTAAAGTTGTTGGAGAGGTTCTTGGCTAGATGCCAGAAAGAGCGAGAATTAGAATTGGATAGTTTTCACATTTTTGTCTGATGAAGGAATTTTTGGTAAGTCGAAGAACAGATTTTGCACGATTCGTGGTAGAAATAGAAGTTAAGCGAGAGTCAGGAGTTGGATGACGACAGTACCTTCTGAAAGATTCCTCTCTGTTGCGGATAGCATTAGAGCAAGCAAAGTTGAACCAAGGTTTGTTTTTTCCATTAGTAGGAGGAATAGAATATGGAATGTACACCTTCATGCCCGTGAAAATCACCTCTATGATGCCATCAGCACAATCATTCCGTGGGAAATCAGAGAAGTGCTACCTAAGGGCCTCCCAATTAGCGGCGCCAAAGAGCCAAAGGCGTCTCCTCTTGGTAGGATCCAAAGGCCGAATTGGAGCAATAGGACAGGAAACAGATATAGGATTGTGGTCGGAGGAGTCAAACAGCGAAAAAAGTTTGACAGAGTAAGAAGAATGAGTGTTGAGAAATAAATCCAGGATGTTGGGCATATCTCCAAGGCGTTCTGGGATAAGAGTCGGGTGCTGTACACTCTGCTGTAGGTCATCGAGGATATAAAAGTTGTGATCTAGTTCACCAGGGATGTTTGTGAAATGGGAGGAAAGTTTTGAGATTGGCATGTAAGCCGTAGGCAGAGGGTATAGAATTCGAAGGATTCAACTTCGGCAATATGAGAACAACTTAGATTATTGCGTGCATATTCGTATACGCAACATCCATCTTTGTAGTGAAATTGAGTATAAAGTAGGAGGGTACAAAAAGGGGTTGCTGTCAGTCTCCACAGACATCTGAGTTTCAGTGAGGAAGAGAATATGAGGTTTAGAGGAGATGTTCGACAGATTGAAAATTTGAGGAAAGGCCACGAATGTTGAAGTTTATAGAAAGTGAATCAAGCAGAGGCCCAGAACATCTCGAATGGGTAGTAGCAGGACCAGACCCACTGCCAGGGTCTGCATTCCCGGTATCGGCAACGGGGGAGCCAGAAGTGGGGACATTTGTGGTCTCCTCTCCAGGGTACTCCGAGGCTCTTGAAATAGTTGCCATTGTTTTTTTATTTTAATTTTGTAAAGATTATGTATTGTGTAAATGTATGTTTGTGTAGTAAAGAATAGGGAGAGAAGTGCGTGTTTGAGAACATTCTGGACTGCTCACAGGTAGTTGAGACACGGAAAAGGTCAACTAAGGAGGACAGTGACAAGAGAAATGGGAGTTCCAGCACTCCCTATCTTCTGCCTGATGTTTTTCCCCCCGTAGTACTTCCCTGATCGATTGGTTTCTACCGTCTCTTCCTCGTAAAATTATATATATATAAGTATTGTGTGTTTAACTCGTGTTATCATTCTGTGAGAGCAAGGCTTTGTGCCGAAACGTAAGAATCTAACTTCATCTCTTATCTGTGTCTTCTTCTACCACCCTCAAACTACTCATTTGTCTATATGAATAACGCACATCTGTCCGAGTGCTGGTGAAGGACTGGATATGATAGAGAGGGAGCGCAACAGGAGGAGGAAAATCGCAAGTTGCTTGAATCGCAGAACGTTTCTTCGGAATTGTCTGGACGAACAAATATTGCCGAGATCTGCTCCAAAGCAACTACGAAGTAAAGACAGACCCTTTAGTGAGAGTATATAAAGTCAGGAATAACCTCTTAAAATTTCTGAGGAAACTAAATTTGTTCAAGATCTGAAAACAAAAATGTGTTTAGCCAAATTAACGAAAAAATTATGGTGAAGTAAGTAGAAAGGGGCAGGGCCAAGGAGCATCAACACTAACTAGCCAATCAAGTGAAGCCACGAATGTTCATCCAGTAAGTTTGAAAAAGATTGTCTGCATTTAAATATGGTGTGTTTAACTCGTGTTATCATTCTGTGTGAGCAAGGCTTGGTGCCGAAACGTAACGGAATATAACTCCATCTCTTATCTGTGTCTTCTTCTACCACCCTCAAACCGCTCATACAACCTTTGGTAACCTTTGGTAACCTTTGGTAACCTTTGGTAACCTTTGGTTACCTTGCTTCCGCCCGAATTGCTCATTCTGACGAAGGTCAAGCTTTTCACGCCACCTTAGACCTACAGTTTAACGTGGAATCCAAACCACGCCCCATCAACAACCCAGCGTCTTAACCACTAGGCCACCTAGGGTACCCATTTATCTGCCAACCACTTTTCTTCATTGTGTGGAAGGATGAACAGCTGGGTTTTGCTGCGCGCCGGCTGCCGTCGGGTCTCGAACCCGGGGCCGATGGATTCGTAGTTAGCGACGCTAACCACTACACCACCGAGGCGCGTCCATATATATATATATATATAATTAATTAAAACGCACGTAAGGGTTCAAAGGAAAACTAAAATGATTTGATTAATTTCGATATCGTCATTGCTTGTCTTTACAAATAAAATCGAGGGAAAGTTTGTAAATTTGAAATGGAAAATAAAAAAAATCTAAATTAAAAAGCGAATAAAGAAATTATTTTATTTTTTAACTAAAGTTTTCATAATTTTATTCAATTTTACTTTTGATAAAGACAACCTGATATGATGTCTAAATTAATTAAATAAATTTTTAATTGCTTAAATGGGTTTTATTTTTCAAAATTTGAGTCACCATTATTGTCATATATTCACGTGCGTCTCGTGGTTCGATTGGTTAGGGCGCCGTCAGATAGTGCTGAAACTCCGATGAGATGTGAGTTCGAACCCCAGTGCTGCCTAGAGCTGAGCTATTGTCTTTTCTGTATCTTACGTCACGACGAAACGGCAGGCCGGCCACCCACATTTAGTTGACTCGGGGGGGCCCCTACCCCTCACCTCCTTGGCGGATATGGGACATGGATGTTACCTGGTGTATATATACTATACTTTATATAGTCAATGCTTTAGACACAAATGTCAACAGATTAAGTATCAGTGGTAACAAAAGCTTGTCAGGGTATAAGCAGTTCATAGTGTCATTGCCAAGCGCATAGAGGGTGAACGTACTAAGGAGGCTCCTGTACGTGGCTCATCAACAGTAGAAGCAACAATACTCTTATAATCCAGTGAACAGTCTGACTTGTATCCATTTCCATGCCTTTGCCGTTAGTTTGTATTTATAGGTCTGAGGGCATGATTCTGCAGGAGCAAGATGCACCACGAGTTTGCGTTTCCGCCCGAAGGCAACACAAGTATACCTGTTTCAAACACAACCACATTTATATCACCTTAGGCTTGCTCTACACAAACTGGACGAACAACTCCTAACCTCTGCAATTGCGGCCCTTCCTTTAGTTTATTTTTGTGTAATATTAACATATTTACAGTACCAGTAATTCTCATAGATTTTATAGAAAGTCCCAAAACTTAATAATCCAAACATAAGCAACACTACAACTTAAATTTTAAACAACCCATCCACGTAACTATATTGTGATCACGGCTCCTATATCTTTTTTCAGACGAACGTTCAAACATTTTTTGACCTAATTTTTTTTTCTTAACATGGTCACGCAATATGTTAGTCTAAATAAACTCAAACTTAATTTTCCTTACTTTCTTTTATATAGGAGCTTAGTTTTCCACAAGGAAAAAGAAAAATGATTCTAAGGCCTTTCGTGTATTCAGAAGTACACCTCGTCAGGGAATACTTCTGAATATACGAAATGCCTTGGAATAATTTTTCTTTTTCCTTGTGGGTTTGCATCATTCATTCATTTCACGTGTTTAATTGTGAAAACATCGCATATATACAGTATATATGAACACACACACACACACACGAGCGCGCGCGCGCGCGTATATAAAAGAAAAAAGCCCATTTCTATAAAGCATCGAAAAACTGAATTTACTTGCGCAAACATCTAATTTTAGCTTCAATCGAGTTGGATTGTCATCTAAGAATGTATGCCATCGATGGTGGTATGACATCGGAGAAATGAGCCATTTAAAAATTACTATTCTCGACACTAACTTCGTAAGTTGTACGTTTTTAATTTTATGAATTTAACAACTTATTTGTCGGATTTCCTGCCGCATTGTACGCAGACCTGATCCCGTAATCTGACCAGATTGTAATTAATAGTTGCATTATTAAAGACAATCCCAGAAGGGCAGTTTTCAATATTGTTTTACAATTGCTTCGAGTGTGTGCTAATAACAATTACTGAGTAGTCATTTCAGCAGCAAGAAGAACATATTTTAAATATTAACAATAACCTTTTTTTTTTGTTTTGGCACCAAGCCCATAAATAAATGATTCAGATTCACATGCTTTATTATTTTACCCTAATTCAAAAATACTTTCTTCATTGTAATATCCAACATAAAGCTAACTTAAAAGTTCAACAACTGTAACAAAAATTATATATTTATATATATATATATATATATATAATATAAGCGTAAGAGCACGTGCTCGTTTTGCTATGCAAAATTATTCGGGTCAATGAAAGAAAGCCACCCCCAGCCTTCTTTAGTTAGCTTTATAAGGCTAACTAACGAAAATATAACTACCTAACCTAACCAGTCGTCAAGGGTGTACAGTTGACCTAACGATTGGTTAGGTTAGGTCAGGTCATGATATTTTCGTTAGTTAGCCTTATAAAGCTAACTAGAGAAGGCTGGGGGTGGCTTTCTTTTATTGATCCAATTATTCCCCATCACGATTCGAAATTGGGACTCTGACTCGGAGTTGCGGGCGGGCACTGACCCTTAGACTATGAAGGGATAAAAGTTAATGCAACCTGACATACATTTTATAACCCGAGTTTGGGGGACGAAATATGCACCAGGTTGTATTAATTTCTATCCTGTTGTAGCCTAATGATCAGCACCCGGGATTCCATGTCAAAAGTCTCGGGTTTGGATCCTGTTGGGAGATATTTCTGCGCCTATTTTATTAATTCAGAATGTGTCGGAACTGCAGTACGTGAAGTGTTTTACAGGTGTCAGTTCTCTCGCGTAAACTGTTACGGACATTGCGTAATATGCATATTCCTTCTGAGTGTTCAATTTTTTTATGGTAATTACGGACTTTAGCGACCACCCGCAATACCATACCACATCAGAATAGAGGAGCATAGTTCACGCATCACCATCCTACCTCAGACCTACAACCAGACTAATATTACAACACCGACATAATTATGGACTTTAGCGACCACCCGCAATACCGTACCACATTAAGAATAGAGGGACGTAGCTCACTCAGGAAAGCTCCACCTCATTACGAACTTTAGGGAGAAACTGTTTTCAAAATTTTCAAAGTGTGTCGTCTTATTTTGATATAGGATTTTAGCGAAGTGTTTCCATTCATCTTTTTCTTTTTAAACTCGGAACTACTACTTTTTTTCTGTTCACATTCATTTATTTCATTTGTATTATTATATTTTTACATAAACATGGTTTTTAAACTAATCGTGTAAAGGTTAATAAAACGCGCATATACACATTTGTTTATTAATAATATTTTTAAGCAAACAATTATAATTTAACTCGATAATCGTCGAACAGAACCATGTAAGCATATTCGAGGATCGTATCAAAATAGCGCGTGTCACTAACACGAATCTTTAATAAAGGCTCTAGTTTACAGGACGTGGCTATTTCGTATATTCTGTCGAGGATGAAACGATGTCGAGTAGGACAAGGGTGGTGTTAACTCTCCTCTTCCACATCAGGAGTATGTTGACTCATGGTTGAGCTGTATCATGGTTCGCACTTAACATACAAATAACAGAGTATGGGTGCATCTCGCTAATTACCACTCTTTTTGCACTCGTTCCTGCTGGTATTTTATAATTGTACTCCGTCTACTTCTCAACTGTCAAAGATTTTACCCATTTCTTCAATGTTCAGATATATAATATTACGTTTTGCGGACTCCGTATGTCTATATTTTGTCTCGTCTCAAGGACGTATTAATTGCACCACTTCTACGTTTAAATACCCTCACCGATTTGTAAAAGGCTGCATCGTATTGTGCATTAAGAATGCTGCTTAGAGGTAGCTCCATGTTTCTTTGTTTCTTGGTGAGACTGTGAGGAGAGCACGTCACGACGCTTCAAACTTGAACTTCTTGTGAGACGGTACGCAATGTTTACCACGCCTCGTGAGTCCGGGCTGACAGGTGAGTCGTACGTCTTAGATCCTATGTGGCAGCTGTAGCTTGGGAAATGATGTGAAACGTGAAGGGATATGTACCAACATGAAAAATTTTAGGTTCAGCCTAATTCAGTTAACACTGAGGGGTTCTATTTGAGAAATAGGCGTGCCCGTACTGTTCCACTTTGAGAGATAAATAATATTCATCACTAAATTCTATTAAAAGTTTACACAAACCTTCAACTATAATTTCGCTAATTACCTCATCATGGATGTAGTGGTAGAAATATTTTAAGTTGTTCATAAACACTAGATTAGCATTTTCTGACATAGGTGTGTATTCGGTGAGATGTAGCATGATGTAATAACTCTTGTCGTACCATTCGTCAATGGGCGCACATCAACAACGATTGCGAACAATTAGCCCGATAAAAAAATATTGCGCAACAATAATGATGATGACGCAGGTTTGTGGGCGGTGTTTGTACGTCATGCTCAGAGAGGATAACAAATTAGCTGTTACTATCGGTGCGAGCATCTCTACAGTGGGCGGAGGCTGTACGATACATTTCTACTCTCTCCCTATTCCTTCAACCTATATAATGGCCGTTCAGAACCTAACGAAAGCAGCTCCTTCCCACTCGCAAGGAAAGATTGAGAAAATACCGGAAAACAATTTAGGAAGCGCGTAAGTATTTTTTGTACTTTATAAAAGTGATCAACTGTCTCTAAAACTGAAGCGTGTTACAGTGTAAATTCTTTTGTACAAGTTTCGCTAAACAAGTGAAGATACAGTGAATTTCAAACCTTTTTTTAATAATGTGAAGCGTGTCATATTTTTAATTATATCTGCACTGTTTAAATGAAATGTACAGTTCCCCTGCAATAGTTCCGCTCCACTTTCTCCGAGATGTGGAGGCAACGCAGTCCCTCTTCCTCCCCCACCCTCACTCCCTCCCCACCCTCACTCCTCACCTCATCCTCTCCTATCCCTCCCTCTCGCTATCCCCCCTCTCCTTTCGCTACACCAAAACCGACGATATTACGAGATCAAACCGTCTGCATGGAATCGCACAATAGCTGAAATTAATTATCATAATGTAGAGGAATAGAACACTTATTTGGAAGTGTTAATATCAAATCACGATATGACAAAGTATTGCACCACGAATGATCCCAAAATTCGAAGACACTGTAATTTGGCGTGTCAGATTACGATTCGAATAGAATCTAATTTTAAACTGTGATTTGAACCCAGCGACGAAATATACAGGGTGTACATAAAGTCAGGATCTATTTTTGTGAAGCACTTGGAAATTATATGGAATTCAATCATAAAATGATAGTGGTAACATTTATTAAATAATTAAGAGTAGGATTCGACGTGACGCCCATCAGTATCCCTGCACAGCTCAAATCGTTCCGCAGCATTTCTAAACACATTCTGGAGCATTTGCGGGGTTATGTTATCTGCAGCAGTTCGTATACGTGTACTAAGTTTTCAAGACTCGTAATCTTCGCTGATAGACGTGCGATTTGATAAAGCCCCATGCAAAGAAATCTAAAGGGGTTAAATCTAGTGATCTCGCTGGCCGAGGTCTGTTGCTTCCGCGTCCGATCCAGCGATTTGGAAAACGTCCATTTAGATAATCCTGAACAATTTTGGCATAGTGACAAGGAGCACCATCATGTTGATAGACGACGGTACTAACAATCCTATCCCCAATCAGCTGAGGTTCAAGGAATTGCTGCAACATGTCCAGATAAATAAGCCCCGTAACTGTAGCTTCAGCAAAGATAAAAGGACCATAAACCTTAGATTTTGTTAAACCCATCCAGACATTAATTTTAGGTGAGTCTCTTTCCCAATTTTGGACGAAATCATTCGGTCTTTCATCTGCCCAAATTCGACAGTTATGGCGATTTACTTTTCCACACGTATGGAAAGTGGCTTCATCACTAAAGAGAATGTTGTCCATTAAATTATCACTCCAGATTTGTTCTACGAGATCAGCACACACACACTCTCGTCGAGGGAAATCTTCCTCATGTAAATCATGTAAAACCTGCAAATGATAGCTTTTCTTCTGCAAATTAACTTTCAGAATTTTGTGCACAGATGACGTCGGGAGGCCGAGTCTGTGTGATGCAGCACGAACGGACGTACTGGCTCCTCAGTGATAATTCCGCGTACTGCATTCACGGTAGATCTGACATACACGGTCGTCTTGATCTTGCTTCATCATTTACAGATCCCGTTCGTTTAAATTTGTTCACCAATTTTCGTATTGTCTTGTCTATTGGCCCCGGCTTATGAAATCTCCTTCTAAACTTCTCTCTGATGTCATTGTATTTCTTTCCCTTGATTCGCCAAATTACTATTCCACACGCTCTTCTGTATTCATTCTAAGGGCTTCTGAAAAGAAAAATAGAAAAAAATAATTATTTCACAAAATAGATCCTGACTTTATGTACACCCTGTATTAAAAAATATATATTAATATATATGTAAAAATGAATAATTCTAACATTCATTTTTGCATATAAAGTCGAAACTCGCGTGACACACTAACTGTACACAAAATGAAAGTTTGGAAAAAAAAAAAAAAAATCTTTTTATTTTTACTAATTGATGAATTATTTCTTTTTTAAATTATCTAACCATTTTCTGGATTAAGCTTAATCATGTAATCGTGTTAAATTCTGCAATGTTCATTTTTTTATACATTCTCTCTCAGTTGTAAAAGATGAAGTCACAACTTGCCAAAACTCTAAATTAACACTTAATTTTAAATTTTAAGCATTTAACTTTAGCTCATATGCATGTTTAATTTTAATCCATAATGAAATGCATATTTCAGTTTCCGGTTTTAGTTAACTTTGCAAATCATGATAACATCAGATCTGTCAATATGCTGTTTAAAAGAAAAATATGACTTCATCTTCAAATATCTTGCTTATCTGCCAGTCTGCTGTTACAGCCAAAATTTACCTTTATCTTCAAATATTTTGTAAAAAAAATTCAGCTTATTGAGAATAAAAAATAAAACAGGTCAACATCAAATAATGATGTCACCAAATTATTTGTATATAAACTCTTGTAATTTTTCAAATTATCATTTTGATTATTCTGATCTGACCTAGAGGCTGAAGCATTACCTGTAATATTTTAGAAGCAGTAAAATTCAGTCAGAGGATCTCTGTCTTCTCCTTTGAGCCCTGCTTTCTCCAGAGAACTTAGTTTTATAACCTTTGGTTAACCTTTCGTTAGCTTCCGCCCGAATTGTTCATTCTGACGAAGGTCAAGCTTTTCACTCCACCTTAGACCTACAGTTTAACGTGGAATCCGAACCACGCCCCATCAGCAGCACAGCGTCTTAACCACTAGGCCACCTAGGGTGCCCATTTATCTACCAACCACTTTCTTTATTGTGTGGAAGGATGAACAACTGGGTTTTGCTGCGCGCCGGCTGCCGTCGGGTCTCGAACCCGGGGCCGATGGATTCGTAGTCAGCGACGCTAACCACTACACCACTGAGGCGCATGATATAGAATAAATAGAATAGCATATAGAATAAATAGAATAAATAATTTCCCGATACGCTACAAGAAGAATCGGGGAACCGTCAGATAATTTAGTAAGTGTTCACAGAATCCTCCGATCCACTACAAGAAGAAATCGGAGTGAAGTACTATAAAAGAAACTCCGGCAATTTCCGACACGGTACCAGTCACCCCAGAGTGAGAAAATGCGTTGCTGCCACCAAACCAGAACCCCCGTCAACCTCGAACCACCCAAGGCCATAGACGGAGGGTTAACATATATTACAGGATAACTGTCCTGTTCATGCTGCCAGGACCATCAGTATCAGACAGTGGTATCAAGAACAATGAGATGTCGAGCTGCTGAACTGGCCCACCAAGGGGTGTGAGCTAAACTCCATTGAAAATGTGTGGGCAAATGTGGTTAACGCTTGGGAGCCTGGGCAGGAGCGGACATCTCGGCACCTGCTGGAACCAGGGTTGGCAAAAACCCAGCAAAAACCCAGTTGGGTTTTGGGGTTTTTGTTGGGTTTTTGCCAACCCTGGCTGGAACACACCATGGCAGAGTGGGAACTTTTCCGCAGGAACCCACAAGTCCTCTACAATCACGTGACATCTGTTCCAAATAGGCTACGAAAGGTCATTAATAATAATGGAAGATGAACCAAGTATTGAGTAACTGTGTATAATAATGTTATGGTTGTGATGTAGTAAATATGTATTTATTTACTTGAACAATTGTCAGTTCCCTATAATTTGAACATTGTTTTCTATGTTCTTAAGGAAATCCATAAATTTACTTGATTCATGTTTATTTTTGTAATAAAAAATTGAACTGTTATCATTCTCTCTCCATGGATAGACCTTTTTCTGGATAATCATTTGTTGATGATGCATGGACTTTAAACTGAAATGTTATTGCCTGGAGGAAAAGTCGATACCACAACTTATCTTACACTTTAACTATAACATGGCCACATCAAAATCCTATGATTGAAAGTTTCTGAAGTATCCCACGTTTGTGAAATGACCTAACTACTCTATTCCCTAAATTTAGGAATAATGCATGAATAAAATACATAGTCGTCCTAGCATTACCACCAAAACTGTTGTGAACAATATATTTATTTTTCGAAAACCAATGACAGAATAAATATATTGTGAACAATATATTTATTCTGTCATTGGTTTTCAAAAAATAAAAGTATTACTGTGACAATGCCTGAAAGGGAGTGAGGGTGGGGGATTGGAGTTTAAGAGGGACTGCGTTGTTACCACATCTCGGAGAGGGTGGAACAAAATTATTGCAGGCGACTGTACATTTACCATCAGGTACGAAGTAATAAACATTCAAACGAAGATACTTTGAGTCCATCTAGTCTCGAATTCTATAACTACCCAAGTGTGTACGCTTACGATGACGAATTGTAAGTTTATACGTATATACAGTATATTCAGTGATAAAATTTTTTAAGGTAGTTGTCTACATAAATTCTGTTCTCGAAAACAACGCATGTTTTTATATTCAGTTTTAATAACAATAGTTGAGTCTAATTTGCTCCATATTTATTTTCCTTCTCTCATTTCACTGGTGATTTATTTTTTTACTACAGTCCTGACGCTACAGTACGCCTATTTAGCGCCATCGACAGAGACGAGCTAAGTTCTCAAACAGTAAAAAATGATGTTGTAAATGCGTAAGTGGAATAAATTGTTTTTAAAAATGGATACGATATGTTTATATAGGAGTGAATGTTTAGTTCGCATTTTTAAATGATAATAATAGGCGAGGGAATGAATACTATGACAAAGTTTATATCTAATTTAATACCCATCTGTTCCAGAGCTCAGAATGTGGTGATAGACTTATGTACGCCGTACATTGAAGGAGAAGAAGAATTGGAGGTGCTTCGCGACGACTTCCAACATATTTGGGCAACAAGGTGTCACATTGGGGAAGAACTGGAGGTAATCCGCTATGGTTACCGAAAGTGCCTTTCAACAAGGATCGCCGTATACAACGTGGGACATGACTCTACGCGTATAGCTACAATGAACTGTTACCACGGTCGGAGGTGGAGAGAAATTCCTATAGCATTATGTAAGTTACTTTGTTCAAATGTTATGTTTGGGCGCCATTATTTCCAAACAGATTTTCTAAACCCAACATGAATATGATTAAATATATTTACTCAAGTTATCCATTATTTCACCAAGAAGAAAACGTCGTATGATAGAAAATAGACTGATACAGGGTGAACTATTTGCGGCATTAGAGCTTCTTTTCCGGTTTACACTTTATCTTGTATATCACACCAGCATCGGCTACATAAATCTATATGCATGCTACCATTTGGCCGTGTGTGTGTATATATATATATATATATATATATATATATATATATATATATGTGTGTGTGTGTGTGTGTGTTTAAGAATTTTTTATTAATTTTTCAAAGGTTTTAATTAAGAACAACATAGCGTCGCACATTCATTTATTAAAACAAAACCAGCATATATTATATTTTCCAAATGTTTTTTAATACAATGAGTAATTCGTACAGAAATAATGGGGATTATCATACGTTATGCTGTCTTTTTCCACCATGATCGAGGATGTGCCCAATACGTAGCAATCGCACCTGACTACCCCCACAAATTGATGCTCTATGACGTTACTGTAAATTTAGCACATAGCAGGTCTATCGAACACACACTCCAATTTTAGCTGGAATAATAAACTAACCAGAGCATATGAAAAATGTCTCTTTGGAAAAGTATATTGTACCTCCTTTCAGGTAGAATCCTCAACACTTTTTTGTCCTTAATATTTCTACTCATTTCTGATCTTAACAACAGACCATGTCCCGAGCCATCAAAGCGTATGATCGAAAAGTAGATCTTTTGTAAGGTTAAATTTTTTTCATACACTTGTTTAGGATTCTTACAATATCCTGGCCGGGTTCTAGTGTTATTTCGGTACTGTAGTACTGTCTACCACCCACCGTTCACGGCTACACGCATAGTCTTATCCTTTGTCACACCTGATTTCTCAACCTCATCGCGTTTTTTTAAGTACAATAAAAAATATGTGCTTCTTCTCAGCGCTTAAAAGTTTGGTATTCAACTGAAATTCATACAATCCCACTTCGTAAACCTTACGCTCCAGATCAATAAATCTATGCAGATCTGTCGTACAGTTGGCTAGAGTATTGTCAGGATACGTCCCCAACGATGCAGAGAATGGAAGTGTGACGAAGAATTGATCGGAAGGCATGATTTATACTATTAGAGTGTCAGTATTGCACTAGTTTTTATATAAGAATTGAAACGTTCTGGCTAGCCAAGCCATTTCACGAAGTACATTTTTCGCTTTCCCGTACCTTTTAAATGTCTTTTTCCCTAAATTGAACGCAACTTTCTGCAGCTCCTCCCCATAGAATCCACCCTCAGTATTTTCACCATTCGAGTCTTCAACATAGTACATAACCACCTCCCCTTTAGGTTTGCTAGATCTAACTTTAAAAATTTCCTGTGTCCAACCTTGTTCTAAACCTTTCGTGAACTTTCCCCCTGGTCGTGAAACACCGAAACATTCTACCGCATATGATGCGTTGGACCTGTTTTTTATGTTTTTCATTCCCGGTTCTGTATACGTTCCTCTTTTTGTCCCAATCATGCAGTGATAAGAACGATTGTAGGATGTTAACTGGTCTAGAATGTCTATGTATCTGTGTGTAAAATAACGATGCATACGTTTCTTAATGGCACGTTATACTCTTTCGGCTGAAGAATCTTTATGTACAGAGTTACTGTTAAAATAACTAATGTTAAAATTCGGCCAGCATATTTTGAAAAGATCTACCTATAAACACACTTCCTAAATCTGTACAGAAGTAGGTCGGGATTCTTTTCCTTTAGCATGAGGACCTTTGTAGTTTCAGCAATGGTTTTAGGTGTTTTTTTTAAAGAGGTATAAGCCATAAGTATCTAGAGAAGACATCGATTATAAATAAAATAAATCGATGATTGTCATTATGAGTATTTTGTGTATCATTTAAATCTGCGTGCCATACAGTGTCCACTGTCACTGTCCGCTGTTGCTTTTGTCTTAGCAGTTTTAAATCTTCGCTCAGGCTTATGAAGTGTATATGTATCCTGTTCACGCAAAAATCTCTCAACCTCTTTTTTCTCTAACTCTTCAGTATAGACACCTCTGTAGTTTCTCAACTTCCCGTAAGAAGCGGGGTTAGATACATCGTAGTAATTATCCTCTAATACGTCAGCCATTTGCGTATTTTAGTTCTGTGTGGATAGGGTTGAGCGGTGATAAGTCTCCTCTTTTTTATAGGACTTAAACCGGGTGCTCCTGTTAGCGGGGTGTTCGGTGTGGAGGCTGAGTTGTATGTACCAGTTCTTTTATTCTGTTTTGATTACCAATGTTTTTGGAATATTCATCTTTTGTAATCTCGTCTTTATATGCGTCCAGCCTGGCGGCGCTGGTTTGTCCCATTTTGACACCAAATCATTTACGACATCAATAATGTTCGAACGCTGAACTGTTGTACCTTCAACAATGACCTCCCCATGTTCGACCACTGTATAACTGGATCGTTGTTGAGTAGACTAAAAAGACTTGATCCTTTATTCCTCAGTATATTAGGGAGACTATTTTTCAACACATGTTCGAGGTGTTGTTTTCTCCCTCGTCCTTAGGATGTTCACCTCTAGACTCAGCACGTTCAGTACCATCACTATGTTTGACAGCTATGGGTAACTCAACAAGTTTCTTATAATCTTCATACTCTTGAAGAAACTTCTGAAGGGCTTCTTGGTATAAAATTCTTTTCTCATCAGGATGAATTTGCTTATTTAATATATTCAGCAATTCATTTTCTATTCTTTTAAGACTGTTTTTACTGGGTTGTACAGATGTTTCTTGATTCTTTGTAATATGTAGTGATGCGTACACATCGTGACGTAGCACCAAACCTTCTTCATCATATAACATTAGATAATAAAGGGGTCAAAACTGAAAATAGGACCGATAGGAATGATTCACCTGTTCTACAACAAGGCGTTTCTCTTTGACACAATTTGTCTTTTGCCAGCGAGTGTTCGTATTATCTTTTTGTAACGACGTAGACGCTCCTTCTGCGACGATGTCATTGAAACGTTGCATTTTATAACATTGAGACATATTTCGCAGATACTTTTTAAAAAGTCGGCGTCAATATTTTTTACAAATAATTGTTGGAGGGTACGAGGCAACAGATTGAAGGTTTTTATAAATTTGCAATATTTCTTTACGCCTCGTCATTTCGGGATATATACAGTTTCAACTTCGTTGGGGAATATATCTGTTCTTAGAAGCACCCTAAAAGTGGTTAGCGGGCGAAGGTCACAGAGCAAATACCCATAACGCTGACTCGTGGCTTCTTCATGAACTTCTAAAAAAGCCTTACGTTGGCCCGGAAACATTTGACTGGCTGATACACCAATTTGTGACAGATCCCGACGTTGCACGAATAAGACGAGATACTGGTGTTTAAAGAAACATCCCGCATAATAAACTTGTTCTTTAAGAACAGATTTTGGCTGGTGAAAAATTTTTTGTTAAGATGGTGAGAGAATACTGTAAACGTCTCGCCAATCGTTTTATTAATTTCTTGCATAAAATCATCAATTACAATTACTGTATATTTATCACGCTTTAATGATGTAACGTCATAAATCCCTTTATGGAATAAAACAATAGCTTTGTATTCGTCGAAAATAGGCTGGTAAGCTGAATAGCCCCATATAACGGTGTGTACAGATTCTGAAAACAAAACAGTTTTGTCTTTAATAACTTTAAGCATAAAGTTTTGCCACAACCTGTGGATCCGCTTATAGTACACGTTGACGAACTCGTATACCTGAATTTTTCTAGAGATTCCATCTCGCGTGACACGCTCTTAAGCAATACCGTTACCAAATATAAAGAAATTTTAAGTGTCAATCTTTATATTCACTAACCTTTTCTTTTTCCAGTTTGGCGAATATCACCAACCAACAACACCAGGAACCTGTTGGATATGTTGATACAACAGAAGGCGTTTCCTGCAGCTCACCGGTGTAGCTCCGTTTCTGGTGTAGGGTCACTTCGTCGTGGGAACACTCAAGAGCCCTCGACCTCCATTGCTTGAGTTAAGCGAACTGCGATGACGGTGGTTGAGGAGGAGGAGGAGGAGGTTGATGAAATTACCACTACATCGGGTAGGCCCGGTAAACACCCAAGGTACGACACCCGCACCTCTCGCTGCTCAACATCACCACCAAAACCGAGTCCCTCATTAACATCCCCTTCATCGTCATATCCCCACGCATTATTATTTTATTTTTTATGCAGGAAGGAGGGGCCAAGGGCGAACGCCCGCAAAAGTGACCCCACTCCATAGGAGAAGAGAGCCAAATTCAAGGTCCAGGATTTTCGAGATGCCTAGACACTGTGTTTGAAAGATTGGAGGTCATAGGGGGAAAGATGGATTGAGGAAGATTGTTCGAGTTGACTGGTTGAGTAGATGAAAGACTGGAAATACTGATTAACCCTTGCGGTAGAGAGTTGGACAGAAAACGAATGAGAAAGTGTAGAAAGTCTGGTACTGAGTGCTCTTCTTAAAGGAGGAGCTATGCAGTTAGAGAGTTCAGAAGAGCAATGTCCGTTATAATAGCAATAGTAAAGAGAGATTGAGGCAACACTGCGTCGGAGAGAGATATTGAAGACAGTCAGTAACAGGCGGGGAATTGACGAGATGAAAAACCTTTGATTCCATCCGGTCAAGTACGGCTGTGTGGGTTGAGCCACCCCATACATGAGAAGCATACACCATACAGGGGCGGATAACACCCCTGTAGAGAGACTGCAACTAAGTGGGGGTGAAGAAACTGCGAAGCCGGTACAGCACACCTAACCTCTTGGGAGCTGTTTTGGAAATACAGTATATGCGATCTTTGCGGGAAAGATCATGAAAAAAGGAAACGCCAAGAATGTTAAGAGAAGAGGAAGGATTTATTCGTGTGTTGTTGAAGGTAAGGGGATACTCGTGTGGAAAAGTGTGACAAGTAGACAGATGGAGGAGCCAAGTTTTTGAGGCATTAAAAACCACATGGTTTTCTCTTCCCCAATCAAATATAGCAGAAAAATCAGAGTTCAGATTTTTCACGATTCCGAGCAAAAATATCAGCTGAGTGAGTCAGGAGTTGGATGGCGACAGCACCTTTTGAAACCCTCCTCTCTGTTGCGGATAGCATTAGAACAAGTTAAACCAAGGTGTTTTTGCATTAGCAGTAGGAATAGAATATGGAATGTACTCCTCCATGTCCGAGATAATCACGTCTGTAATATGGTCAGCACCCTCGGAAGTGCCTCGGTCATGGAAGCAGTAATCATTCCATGGGAAGTCACAGAAGTACTGCCAAAGGGCTTCCCAATCAGCGGCACCAAAGTGCCAATGGTACTCCTCTTGGTAGGATCCAAAAACCAGATTGGAGCGATAGGACATGAAATAGATAAGACTGTGGTCGGAGGAGCCCAACGGAGAACAAAGTCTGACAGAGTAAGAAGGATGAAAGGTAAGAAATACAATGAATCCAGAATGTTGGGCATATCTCCAAGGCGATCGGGGATACGAGTAGGGTGCTTACACTCTGCTGTTGGTCATTTAGGATAGAAAAGTTGTAAGCTAGTTCACGAGGGATGTTAGTGAAATGGGAGGAAAGCCGAGGGTGGTGGTGAACGTTGAAATCTCCTAAAATGGAGATTTCAGCAAAAGGAGAATGGGATAGAATGTGTTCCACTTTGGAAGTGAAGTAGTCAGTAGAATTAGGAGAAAGGTAGACAGTGTAAATGTATTTATTTTGAGATTGGCATGTAAGCCGTAGCCAGAGGGTATAGAATTCGGAAGATTCGAATACAAGAACAAGAAAGATTCGAAACCTAAAAATGAAAGATGCAAAGCCTAAAAATAAACCTTGTATGACTGTATTCTATGCCATAGACACCTATACGGACCCGGAGACGAAAGAAGTTATCTCGCATTTCCTCTTATCCGGACCATCTGTGACGAGTGCATGAATACTGTGTGAGATAAATATCCCAAACGTGGTAAACAGACAAATATTTTTAAAATGACTGTTGGAGACTGACCCGTGAAACTGTTTGTGAACTATATAGTCAAATTAGTGGACCATTTACAAAAATGACTATATTCTTTCCCATAACGCCACAAAGTTTGATACGCAGTTTCTTTATTAGGACATGTTGAGCACGAGTCATCGGAAATATTCACGGGTGATCCTTTGAAAAGAGGAAACAAGCTTATACAGAAGCAGATAAGAAATGTTCAGTTCAAAGACACGCTATTATTCACACCTTGTAAATTAGCTAAGCTATTCAAGGTAATGGGCGTAGATGCCGAAGTATCAAAAGGCTATTTCCCTTACACATTCCTCACTCACGACACTTAAATTACGTAGGACCCCCACCTCCTAAACATTGCTTTAACTATGACAGCATGAGTGCTAGTGAGCGTGAAGACTTTGAACGCTACTACAATAACTTTAATGAAGACAATCCTTACAGTATAGCGAATGAATGTGAACGTTATTGTGTGAATGATGTACGTGTATTTTGAATCTATTTCCAAAGCTTTAGAAGCATGTACATTAACCGTTTTAACTGCGACTCCCTACAAGCTGCAACTACGATCGCGTCACTTTATTTTACTGTATTTAAAAATAACTTTAGGCCGAAAAATACACTTGCTATCATAACCCGAAACAACCCTCGTAGTTATGGCTATAAGGGTATTTACTGGCTAGCGCACCTTCAGCAACAGACAGGTGTGCTTATAAAACATGCTCACAACACGGGAGAAGTGGCTGTTAAGGTCAACGAGGGAGTTTTCTGGGTGGACGGATTGAGCGAAGATCCTCACCCTGGCGTGAAAACGGTATACTCCTTCCACGGTTGCCGCTGGCATGGTTGCCCACATCCTGAGTGTAGTGTCATAGGCAACATCCATGGTAGATCCCCTTCAGATAGTCTTTCATGGATCCGTACTCGCAACCAGCTTATACGCTCCCAGTTCACTCACAAGGTATTATGGGAACATGAGTATGATGCCTGGATGGAGACGAATGAACAGTACCGTGACGAGATAACCATCAAACACAATGGTAGTGGACCCTCTGAAGTGCGGTGATAGGTTGTTTGGGGGTCGTACAAACCCCTTCAAGCTATACTTTCCACCTATGGAATGGGTGAAGATTCACTACTACGATTTTTTATCTTTATACCCCTATGTGATGAAGAACGACCTGTATCCTGTTGGCGCCCCTGAAAAGCTCTTTGGACCCAACCTGCCTACCATCGAGGAGTTATAAGCCGATTTAGATAACTATTTTGGACTTCCTTTCGTTGACGTGCTTTCCTTTACCGACTTATCGATGCTGATCGTACCCGTCGTCATAGATCACAAACTCAAGGTTCCCCCGTGCGTGAAGTGGGCGGAGGAGAACAGCAGTACGTGTAAGCCAGAGGAAGATTCGGAGAATCTTCACAATTCCCGAGTTGTCTCTGGTCTTTCGTCACGGGTACAAAATATTGAAGATTTATGAGGTGTGGAGATTTCAAAAGTTCGACAACCTCTTCACGCCCTACATCAACACCTTCCTGAAAGATAAAGTTGAGGTATCGGTATCTACGGAGAGTTGAATCCGAAGATGAAAAAAGCATATATACAACGTTACCAAAACCATGAGGCGATACAGCTTGAGCGAGAGCATATTGCACGAAACCCTGGCAACCACTTTAGTGCAAAGCTCTGTCTCAACGGCCTTTGGGGTAAGTTTTCCCAGAACACCGACAAGGGGAATGTCCATCTAGCCCATAGTTTCTATGAAGTGTGGAACTATGCCAACGCTGATGATAGAGGTCCTTCAAATTGTACACGTAGGTAATACATACATAATACGATACAATAGGACTGAGTTGTCCACGGACAAACAAACATCCCTGTGGTTTGTTTTACGACAGCATACGGCCGCATTAAGCTTTTGGGCTAGGTGCATTATCTGGGTCGGAGGGTTTCTGTACGAAGATACAGAGTGTGTGATATTCACGGAGAAAGGAGGTGAATATATGCCTCCAATTGGTCAGTTCCTCGGCGAACTGACTGACAAGATCAAGGACGAGTATGGGGAGAACGCACATGCTGATTCTTTTGTCTCCACTGGACCTAAATCTTACGGGGTAAGTGTGAGGGTCGGGAATGAGTTCATATATATCGTGAAGACTAAAAGCATCACTTAAAACCATGCAAACCGCCAGATCAACTGCAACTCATTCATGGATCTAGTGAGTTTAGAAGATGCTGAAGGTGATATTGGTGATGAGGATGCCGCTCCTCCGTAGTTGGTTGTAGGAACTCGTAACTTTCGCTCACAGAAGTTCGGTGGCGTGAGGGGGATTATAGGAACAAAGGTATGTCGTAACACCTACAGGAAATGATACCAGTTGCCTGGTGCGTACGATACTGTACCCTTTGCCTTCCGTGGGGAATGAATAAGCGAAGTACATATTTTGATTTTTGTTAACTTAAAAAAATTTCTAATTTGTTTTTGAGTTTATTTACTTACTATTGAATGTTTATTTATTTTGTGTACTTTAAATAAATTACGAGGGCCACTCAATATATTTTGCCCCACCTTTTTTTTTTCTTTCCAAGTTTCCTTGTAAGTTCTAGAAATTTTGTACAAAAGTAGTTACATACCTTTTTTACAATTTTTTATTTTTCCACATAGTCTCCATCCTTTTCTACGGCTTTCCTCCACCACGAAACAAGGGCCTTTATTCCTTGCTGGTAAAAGTCCACTGGGTTCTGCTGGAGCCACCTCTTAACCTCCTCAACAACCTCATCGTCACAAACTTTCTTTCACGAATAGCATCCTTCATTGGCCCAAACAAATGGAAGTCTGAAGGTGCCAGATCCTGGCTGTATGGAGGGTGGGGTAACACAGTCAAGCGCATATTTGTGATGGCCTCTCTTGTTTGCAAAGTGTTGTGTGGTTTTGCGTTATCGTGCAAAAGAAGGACGTCTTTCCGTTTTCTCTCAGGTCGAACTCGCTTTATACGTCTCTGGAGTCTCTGTAGAGTAGCAATATACGCCTTTGAGTTGATTGTTTGTCCTTTCTTCGTAATGTCCACCAGAATCACCCCTTTCATGTCCCAGAAGATGGTGGCTATAACCTTTCCTGCGGAGGGAGCCATTTTGAACTTTTTCTTGCGTGGGGAGTCTGCGTGATGCCACTCCATAGATTGGCGTTTTGTTTCAGGTTCAAAGTGGGGGTGCACCCAAGTCTCATCCCCAGTCACAATTCGTGAAAGGAAGTCATCCCCTTCTGTTTCGTATCGAACCAACGACTCAGAAGCAATTTCTTTTCTTTTGGCTTTGTGATCTTCAGTCAGTTCGTGAGGAACAAACCGTGAACACACTACTTTTGAGTATCCCAGTTGCTGAATTATCGTATTCACACTTCATTAATTCCTAGCTCCTTGTATATGACGCGCCGATTTGATCGAATGATGCTGTTAGCACGTTACACAGTGTGAGATATGTCAGCTGATGCCGGGCGATCGCTGCGTGGCTCATTATCGAGGCTGGCTCTCCCTCTCCGATGATTTCGCACGTTTAGACCAGCTTCCAACTGTGCTTCGATCAACAACAGCATCTCCGTAAACATTTTGTAGACGTTTGTGAATAGTTCCAACGGTTTCCTTCCCTGCGGTTAAGAACTCGATAACAGATCTCTGTTTACGACGCACATCACTGTCAGACGCCATTTTCGAAACTGCGTTAACCATCGGTTTTATATAAGGGCGTTTAAAAGCGGATTTATACAAGAAGGGGAGGTTCAAACTGGAAAAATCCGGTTGTGAAACGCAGAAAGTTAAAACTTACGGCCCAAAAGACATTTCAGCCCCATGGTCCATTATTTAGCTAAGAAAAAAGGTTGGGGCAAAATATATTGAGTGCCCCTAGAATTATTTTACGTATTTAAACTATTTGAATGTATGTGTTTTTTGTATAGATTCCGCCCATTGGCCCATGGTAGAGATGGGCGTGCCAATAGCAGCAGCTAACTTGTTATCCGGACTCATGAGCCGTGCTAAACATTGCGTACCGTCTCACAACGGGTTCTGAGTTTCAAACATCGTGACGTGCTCTTCTCACAGTCTCAACAAGAAACAAACGTGGAGCTACCTTTAAGCAGCATTTTCAATGCACAATACGATGTAACCTTTTATAAATCGGTGAGAGTATTTAAACGTTGCAGTGGTGCAATTAATTACGTGTTTGAAACAAAATATAGACATACGGATTCCGCAAAACGTAATATTATATATCTGAACGTTGAAGAAGTTGGTAAAATCTTGGACATTTGAGAAGAAGACGGAGTAGAATTATAAAATACCAGCAGGTGCGAGTGCAAAAAAAGAGTGGTAATTAGTAAGATGCCCCCATACTCTATTGTTTGTATGTTAAGTGCAAATCGTGATGCAGTTCAACCATGAGTCAACATACTTCTGATGTGGAAGAGTAGATTTAACAACACTCTTGTTCCTACTCGGCATCGTTTCATCCTCGACAGAATATATGAAATAGCCACGTTCCATAAACTGGAGCCTTTATTAAAGGTTCGTGTTAGTGACATGCACTGTTTTGATACAATCCTCGAATATGCTTACACGGTTCTACTCGATGATTTTACGAAGTGTAGAGACGAATAAGTGAAAACGGTTTGGAACGGAACGTATTTCGAAGATACACTTCCTGAGAAGTACCATTCGCCTTGGTACGACGGTTTAGAACGCTACAAGTCTTCCCTCGCCTTTACCGTTC
Source organism: Bathynomus jamesi (assembly GCA_023014485.1). Taxonomy (NCBI): domain Eukaryota; kingdom Metazoa; phylum Arthropoda; class Malacostraca; order Isopoda; family Cirolanidae; genus Bathynomus; species Bathynomus jamesi. The sequence continues at coordinate 451,581 of JAJOZX010003037.1, forward strand.
ATCCGAAAGAATTATATCTTTATATAAGATACAACTGTCGACACGATTTAGAAGATTTCCTCAACCATCTATATGAACTGTAAAAAATTTACAATTGAAAAAACTAGTGAAAAGAGGCTAAGCAATCGCTTAGTAAGATTAGTGTATAAACTCGAGTTTAATGACGATGATGTGATAAACGACAGCGTGCCCGAGCATGCTTTTGACGCTATTCTAACCATGCTTAAAGAGCATGAGAATGTTACATCTAGTTGTAAGATAGGCTCGAAGGTAATATTAAACGAATTTAAAGAGCTATATATTGAATATGATACCCGCATACGTTCAATGGAGATTTATTTCTAAAACGACTATACTGCGTCGTTCAGAGTAATAATGATGTAAATATTTCTGAGATGACGTGTGAATTTACTATACTCACAAAGAGGCCGAAGGTGAAAATAGAGATTATATTCTAATTTTAATGTGCATGTATTATATAAAAATAGTTATTTTATGATGGTTTGTTTTCCAGATATTTACATTTGTCAGTATACTTAGTCATTGTGTTGAATCTTGTTTGTATTATTTATTTCTAATTTATGTTGATTGTGTTATATAATCTATGTAATATGGAATTAAATTATAACCGATTGCTTAAAAAATATTATTAATAAACCAAAGTGTATATATGCATTTTATTAACCTTTACACAATTATTTTAAAGACCATGTTTATGTAAAAATTTAATACAAATGAAATGAATGAATGTGTACAGAAAAAAAAAATACTAGTTTTGAGTTGTAAAATGAAAAAGATGAATGGAAACATTTCGCTAAGATCTTGCATCAAAATAAGACAACACTGAAAATTTTGAAAAAGTTTCTCGCTAAAGAGAGAGAGGTTGGGCGTCCAGGTGGTCGCTAAAGTCTGTAATTATATCGGTGCTGAATATTGGTCTGGCTGTAGGCGGGGAAGCCGGGATAAATCCCCGGGGCCCGGAAAGAGGGGGGAGAAAATCTAAAAATATTGATGAAGCAATTTATTAAATAACAGCGAGGAAATATAATTAATGAACATACATTTTATAGAGATTAACAGTCAAACTAAAACAGATAAAATATTATCTGCGGTCCACCAATGCCCAAGACCAACTGACAGATCTGGGAACCATTGTAATTGAAAGCCAGTTAACCCATACTTTAAATTTTATCAGAATCATTTACCACTTTGCTAGAGAGAAGGCAAAGAAAATGCACTTCTAATTATGAAAATCTTGCAGTAAACAGTTGTCTTGCCTGCATGGACTGGTACTGTATTTGTGAATTGCATGGTGATAGAATTAATATAATTGATTCGAAAAATGAAATGGTCATTTTTCTCTGAGTTCTTTATTCATACTGTATGTTTTGAATAGTGACTTGGACATATAACCAGTTTGCTTGTTATGTACACAAAAAACATTCATAATAAAATACTGAGTAAACAGGGGGGGCCCATATACCAATCCTTCCTCGTGGCCCGTGGCAGCTCTCGGCGGCCCTGGCTGTAGGTCTGATGTGGCATGGTGATGTGTTAGCTACGCTCCTCTGTTCTGATGTGGTATGGGGTTGTGGGTGGTCGCTAAAGTCTGTGATTATGTTATAGGGATGAGTTGGGGCTTTCCCGGGTGAGCTACGCTCCTGTATTCGCTTAATTTTAAGGTTTGGCAACCATCTACCACCCTTCCCTAGCCCTTGCGCACCTTTTCCAACAATGTTGCAGATATACAATAAGCTCTACTCCCTTTATTTAAACGTTTGGCACTCCCTTCCCCCATTTTGCAGGTCTATGTCCATCTTTTTCTGCAGTGTTGCAAAGCCATGTTGCATTGCAATTGCCTTCCATTTGAAATTTTTGCACCCATATTACTTGCCACTATGACATTTTCCAAATGCTTGGAGATGGCTTGTCTACAAAGGCAAAGGGGAACTCCCATTCTTTACTAAAGAACATATATTTTGCTCAAAAGATACGATCATGAATTCCCTTCTGTACTTAAACATTTTCGAACAACATGCTTTGACAAAGATGCAGGAGGGTGGATATTCCTGATTCCAGCAAGATGGTTGACCTTCTACCACACAACTAAAATTGTGAAAAATTACATTTCATCTGTGAAAAGGTCTACTAACATTTCTGACCTCAATCTGATTGAGAACCTGTGGAAACGTTTGAGGGTGAAAGTCTTTGAAAAGCGGCTAAAATAAAATCCGTTTGGTTGTCTGAAATGGCCCTGGAATTGTGCTAAAACCTTATGTCTTTGCCGAACAGGATCAAATCAATCGATGATCCCAAGAAAAAGCCCACTAAATATTAAACCCATAATAAATATGTACTTCCTTAAAAGTGTGATTCCAAGCTCTTTGCTTATATGTACCTCGTAGCAGTTCCGTGCGTTGGTCTCCACACGAAGGTCAAGCTGGTGGCCCCGCCTGTAGGCCTGGCTTGGAGGAGGAACGAGTTGCTTTCTTGCGCTCCATTGTACATACCCAGGTACACCCGGCTCATCTGGTACAGTCCTGAGCAAGGCATCTACTCTTATTCTGAAGACTTATTTTCCTTCAGTGTTGAGGAGGTCACTTGTAGGGCCTTTGATTTGGGAACACTACACATTCTGCCTTTCCTCTCTCACAATGTTGTTTGGATGGTAATTGGGTTTACAGTAGTTTGAGGTTTGGTACAAGTTTTTTATTATTTTCCCTCTTACTGTAAATTATGGTGCAACACACACTCCTTTCTAGGAATACAGATTCAGTTTACATAGTCTTTCTCAGTAGTAGTTAGTGAGGCATAAATACAGGGTGAGTCAAAAGTAGCGCCCGATTTCTGTCAGTTGATTGTTTGTTTGCCATTTGTATTACCGTGTACAAGAAGGTAGAAATAAATGAATGACATGTTTATCTAACCATTTATTCGGGGGAAAATTATTACGGAACTGTACCAAGCTGTTTTACTTGCAATTTTCATGACTTCCCAGAAAGAATCTGACATCCGAAAAAACAGAAATCGGGCGACTTTTGACTCACCCTGTATATATAGTTCAGTCAGTATGGGCATAAAAATTTTATAATTTAATAGAAGGCTTAGGAAGTCAGAACTCAAACCGTTATTTTCATTTTTCAAATGATGAAATATATGAAGGTTCTTAACTGTGTGATTTCACATTTACAAGCACTTTTCTTCGTCTCATGACGTCGATAGAATGTCTGGAATTTGAAGTATGACAAACGATGTGAGGCTCGACTGAGAAAAACGTCAGTTAAAACGAATGTTCAGGTAAAGGAAGTATTTCAAGAATCAATAAGTTCTAAGTAGTTCATAACTTTTTCCAGTGTATATATATATATATATACACACACAGGGTGTTTCAGGAGGAAAGTTCAATACTTTGGGAGATGATAGTATCGGTCATTGTGAGAAAAAAGTTCATATGAACATGTGTCTAATTCTGAATGGTTACGGAGATAGAGCTGTTTGAATCTACAAATACAAAAGTATTGTTAATGGTAATCAAGGAGGAGAAACCAATTACTGTTTCTAACTTTTAATGTTTAAACATTGGCATTTTGAATGGTATCAGATACAGAAATGACAAATTTGTTACAGTTTACAATACGTTTTCGAAAATCCCACCGTCAACCTCAATGCACTTTGCAACTCGTGTGCGAAGATCGCGTGTTGTTCGTCTGAGTTGATCTTGACGTTCTTTATGCGGGCAGCAGCATCCAAAGTGCGCGCGAGCAATTCGTCTCGTGTATCCACCTTTCTTTTGTAGACTTTACTTTTCATCCCCCCACAAACAATAATCTAACGGAGAGAGGTCTGGAGACCTTGGTGGCCATTGAATGGGACCACCGCGGGGGGGGGGGGGGGGAGCTGCGCCGCATCAGATTCAAACAGCTCTCTCTCCGTAACCATTCAGAATTAGACACATGTTCATATGAACTTTTTTCTCACAATGACCAATACTATCACCTCCCGAAGTATTGACCTTTCCTCCTGAAACACCCTGTATATATATATATATATATATATATATATATATGGGATGAAATGAATGATTGCTGCAAACCCACAAGGAAAAGAAAACGATTCCAAGGCCTTTCGTGTATTCAGAGCTACACCTCGTCAGGGAGGTGTAGCTCTGAATACACGAAAGGCCTTGGAATCGTTTTTCTTTTTCCTTGTGGGTTTGCAGCACACACACACACACACACGTCTGGACTCGGGGAAAATAGACATTATATTTTTAAAGTGAAACAAACACATTTCTAATGTCAGTTTTACATATTTCAGGAAATATAATACCCCGATAGCCCAGTATACCAATCAAAAGAAGTTGGAACTGGTATTGCTACATGTTCCCTGAAAAAGCCAGAGGGAGGCATGTTCTTGAAATAGGGGACATGCCTCACTCTGGCATTTTCTGGAAACATGTAGCAGTACCATTTCCACCTTCTCTTGATTGGTATACTGAGCTATCAGGGCATTTTATTTCCTAAATATGTAAAATTGACATTAGAAATGTTTGTTTCACTTTAAAAATATAATGTCTATTTTCCCTATGAGTCCAGCTTTCTGGGACACACACACACACATCTCTCTCTCTCTCTCTCTCTCTCTCTCGAAGAGGAGGATACAGCCCTGTACACCGAACTCCGTAGCCTGCTAGATAGGGTGTGTGTAGTTTTAGGAGACTTCAACTGTCGCGGCATAAAGTGGGAAGACAGGACTGCTGATGCTGAAGGGAGGAGGCTAGTTGACTTTGCTGATGTGAACTTTCCAACTCAGTGGGTCAATGAGCCTACACGAGGCGAAAGCGTTCTAGACTTAGTATTCACGACCGAAGACAACCTCATCACTGGCCTCACCGTTGACGAATCGTTGGGCGGGAGTGATCACGGTCTGATTAAGTTCCGTGTCTGCGTCCCTCGGGTAAAGCGTAGTAACTCGAGAGGCAGTAAGCTCAATCTTCGGCGGGCGGACTTTGTTAGCCTCCGGGATAGCGTAGGTGAGATTGGGTTAGAGGTCGGCGGCGATGTTGAGGGAGTGTGGACTGCATTCCGGAACCAGTTTATGGTGCTGCAGTCTGCTGCCATGCCCTCAAAACCCGTCACCCCTGCTTCAACGCAGCCTAAGTGGTTCAGTCGTGACATCGCTTCGGCTATCCGAAATAGGAAAGTAGCATATAGGAGGGCGAAGGCCAGTCGTTCCCACGAGAACACTGAGGCGTATGTCCGCCTGTGTAGGGAAGTGAAGGCGAAGGTTAGGCTAGCGAAACGCAACGAAGAACTACGGGTAGCAAGCCTCTGCAAGGGGGACCCTAAGGAGTTCTTCAGTTATGTTAATAGTAGAAAGCCCATTAAAAGCATAATAGGTCCATTAAAGGACTCCCCAGCGGCGTTCTGCGGACCTCCGACGCTAATGTGCTTAATGAGTACTTTGCGGGAGTGTTCATCAGGAAGGACACCCGCGTCATCCCCGAGCCAGGCGTCAGGCACGAAGGTGCTGGCCTGGATAGTGTTCGGTGTACCGCGACAGTCGTTGCCGATAGGATAACCAAACAGCGCGTTTAAGGCTCCTGGGCAAGACCAGTTCCTCCCGAGACTGTTGCGGAAGGTGCGCGACCACTGAACTGAACAATTGTGAAATTGGACTATTTATTTTATTTGGCCCTTAAGCTTTAGGCTTTACTGGGCTGTCAATTAAAGATAAAAGTTATTATTATTAATAATATAGAATCATGAATAAGAAATGTTAATTACAGTATGTATTAATATTACAGTAAGTTATTATTACACTATAAATAAAATTGTCAAATGTTGAAGATATATGAATACTATACAAAGAAATCAATACAGTATTAGATAACAGATAAACAAGTAATGTACAGTGCTTACAAGAAGTCTCACGCTTCTGTCTCGTCCCAAGCTAGTCTGTTAGGTATAAAATGGGCGGTCCTTATGGCAGCGGAGGTGTGTTCGGATTGGTGCACATAACTGCTCTAACACAATCAATGACGTCCATTATTACGTCACTTCTGCTACATTTTAGTGTTTAAAATACAAATGATTAAGAAGCAGAATGGATCAAGTTTCGGGATGTTGGGATGGTTATGGAGCAATCCTAGTCATCATAATATTAGCTGGGCATTACATTATACCGTCTCAATATATACTGTAGACCAGTGGTTCCCAACCGGTTTTGGCTTATGGCCCCCTTAGGAACCTTATTTTTTCCTGTGGTCCCCATAAGCATTATTTTCAGTAGGTAATATGCAGATTAACTATTTTACAAAAACAAATATATATAAAGGATATTAAAACAACTATTTGTATTCAGGTACAATATTATTTGTCACATAGGACTATAAACATAACAAAAACTAAACAGTGGCTAACAAAAATTTAATAACCTTTAAAATAAATAATTTTTCCTACAAAAAAATAAAATCCTTTAGCAAAATCAAATAAATATATCATTAACTCCTTATTTATTCAATGCGATCCTTGTGATTCATGCAGTTTCGCAAGTTTTTCAATATCAGGGTCTATGGTTGTCAGAGACAAACGAAGATCACCTCTACTTACTATTTCTAAGCGGTTGCGAGCTTTTGATAGTAGGTGTGACACTTTACTAAAACCGGACTCAACCAGATAAGAAGTAGGGAAGGCAATGAAATACAATTTTACTTCGTCCCAAAGCAATGGGTATTTCATAGCAATTTCACTACTTGTCCATAAGTTACTGAGACCATGCTTAAATTTAGCCTGAGAGATTTGATTACTCTGTAACTCAATGAGGCTTTCTTGTAATCTGATATCAACATCAGCTGCATTAATCCCAAATGGGTCTACCACCCAACCTGGAATGTCCATTTCTAGAAGATCTGTGAACCTAACTTCCATATCACTGTGCAATTTCTCCAAATGATCAATGTATACTAAAATATCATCATCTTTCAGCTCACTCTCAATAGTGCGGAGGGTTGGAAACTGTATCAACTCCTTTCGCCCGATATTTGTCCTGAACAGCTTAATTTTTCCCAGAAATGCACAAATAGCCTCTTTGCAAGTTAAAATATTTGTATTTTACCTTGTAGCTGTTTGTTCAAGACATTTAGCTTTTCAAATATATCTGAAAGGTAGAATATGTCACATTTGGCAGCAATGATTTGTACTCCAAGCTGCTTACCATCCAGAAATAATGCAACACTATCCCAAAGTGCAACGAAGCGACGCAGACAATTACCCTTAGAAAGCCATCGCACCTCTGTATGCAAAAGTAGGCGCTCGAACCCTTCTTCATTGCTAGCACAGAGTTGTCGGAAAAGACGCCCTTGAAGTGGATTTGACTTGATAAGGTTGACTGCCTTAATTACACTATCAAGTGCATCTTTCAGACGTCCTCCTAAATTTTTGCAATCAGATGTTGACGGTGGACAACACAGTGTATGCAAAAAACTTTAGGTACAGCCTCTTTTAAATGTGCAATAAATCCCCTATATCTACCTACCATAGCAGCGGCGCCATCAGTTGCACAAGCCATGATATTTCAAGTGGAATATCATTTTCTTTGAAATAGGTCACTACTTCTTTGAAAATGTTTCACCTTTAGTATCTGTCACAAGGCTCCGGGCAAAAAGCATTTCTTCTCTGAGTTGATCATTATCCAAAAACCTAACATACGCCATGAGAAAGGCTTCATTATCACGTAATAATGATTCATCAATTTGTAATGCAAAGATCTTTACTTGTAAATGTTAACTAGTTTTTCCTCTACATCCTTTGCCATTTCATCAATACGTCTTGATACTGTATTGTTGCTCAACGGAATGACCTCAGTGATTTTTTGGGGATTTTGTTGCATGACAGTTGAAATCACCACAGATACTGAAGGCAAAATCAATTCTTCACCAATAGTATGAGGTTTTCCCGATTTCGCTATTAGCTTGGAAATCTCATAAGATGCAATTAAACCTTTGTCTAATTTAGCCGCTGTTTTGCTAAATATATCTTTAATAGTGCTCCTTGCTTGGAAATCATCGCGCAGCTTTTTAAAGTAATCTAATGTTTTGTCTTTCTTGTCCTTGTGCTTATTCTCCAAATGTATTTAAGCTTACTTGGTCGCATACTATCATTAGAAAGTGTAGCCATACATATCAGACACAATGGCTTTGTTATATTGTCTGGTGAATGTATAAAACCATAAGCTAAATACTCACTGGAGTATTGTCGACATTTTTTCTTCGTCGCAGTAGCCATGGGTAATCTGTGCAGAAGAAATTTACTATATTAATAATATATATATAATATTACTTTTAGAGCCGAAGCGCGCCGCAACAGAAAGGCGCTTATCTCAGCGGCGAAAGAGGAAGAGTATTTCTGAGAAAAGACCCAGAAACAACCCTCCACTCCCTGTGCAGAGCACCGGGAGGGTGCACAACACCAACTCCTAGTACATCCTGGTACCCTGTACCGAAATACAAAACACCAGAAATGTACCCCCTTGAGGGGATATATATATATATATATATATATATATATATATATATATATATATTACTAAAATTAATGCAGATACAAAACGAATAAATACAATCATCAGAATCTAAGAGTAAATGCCATATTCTTTGTAAATAAACCCTAATTGAAACCGAAGTGAAAAAAAATGCTTTGGTGTAGTAATGGCACACTTTACTGACAAACAAAAATTTGCAGTTATTTACTTATATTATGTATTAATTATAAAAAAATATAATCATAAGAAATACTGTACTTATAGCAATCTATTATAAATTAAAAAAACGTAAAATTACTACAACTTCGCAATATTAGGGTAAACAAATAAGAGCTACTTACACACTACATCGACGATCCACGTGGTAAACAGACTAAGGATTTCAACCTGAAGTATTTTTATCAAGTCAACAACGCTGCCAGGCGCATAACGATCAAGCGCACAATGGAGTGCGCCGCACAATAAGCTTGTAAGATGCAAAATATTTGTTTACAGATAAATTCAAATTCTATTATAAAATATCTAAAAAAAAGGAAAATATATGTATTAATAATTTTTTTAAATGTAATTCAACTACATAAATTAAAATTATCTATTGGCCTAACTATAATTTAGGCTTTAATAGGTTGAGTCCTGTGGCCCCCTTCATGGAGTATGTGGCCCCTCTAAATCTTAACATTTTCCTATGGCCCCCGGTTAGGAAACACTGCTGTAGACTATAGAGAACGACTAATTCGGCAAATATCCCAAATCATGGCATGATACCTAAGTTATTTTGACGCAGGTCTAAATTATTTGCTCAAATGCAATTATTGATATTAAGTAATTGTTGGGAATTGTTGTCAATATTGTTGTTTGTGATATATATCCTACGTGAAGAATCTAATGACCAAATTCTTCAGTGAACTTCTCACGCGCTCGCATTTCAAGGAAGTCACGGTCGTCTCACTAATAGATAGTTTATCCATTGTTTTAAGTGGTAACCTATTAAACGAACTATGTTAAACCTATTCCATCTTATGAAAGTCATTAGTCTAAAGCAAGACTGGTGGGCCGTGAATCAGAGAAATTTGCATTTGTTCATTGTAATTATTACGTAATATAGTATACTGTATATAGTAGTATATAAGAGTTTATCGGTAGCATATCGTATGACAATTCCCATAAACATGTGATGACCTCGATGTCGCCAGTTTTTATTTTTTTCCTGAAACTATTACCTTCTCAGTTTGTTTCAACAATGCATATATTATCATCTCCACGAGCGTAGACACTGCAAGAAAAGATTCTAACTAAGGATAAGTAAAGTTCTTTCATGGTCACAATATATACTTTTATAGATGTCAAACATAAAAATAATAAAATTCTATATTAACATAAATATATATTCGATACACATTTACGTCATGGCTTTAACATCAGTATTTCGTATAGCTTCCTCCAGCATCAATAATTTCTTGCAATAGTTGCGGCATAGAAGAGGCCAGATTGTAGGGAATGTTTGGTGTTCGGCGTAAGCTCTCCCAACTATTCCTCGTGTGAGCTAAAAGTGCTTCAAATGTTCTTTCATTGCGTTGCTCCCATTCGTTAATCATTATTGCCCAAAGGTTTTCAATCGGATTCAAATCAGGAGAACGTGGTGGCAGAATTAGATTAATAATCTCTGGGTGATCTTCGTACCACGCTCTCACAACGTTACTCCTATGAATGGACTGTTATCTTCCATTAAGTAAAATGGTTCCGGTGCTGGAACCAGATACGCACGAACACTGGGTAGCAGCACCTCTTCTAGTATCTGGCAATATTGCTGTCCAGTAAAGCGTCCATCTACTTGAGTCAATCTCCGACACCATAGCCAGACATCCAGCCCCACACACCGAGATTGATGTGACCACTACGTTTGCTCGGGAAAACATTTCCTTCTTCATAGCGTTTCCGCGCTGCCTCCAACAATGCAGGGAACCATGACTATCTGTTGAAAATGTTTTTTCGTTACAGTACACAACTTTCTCCAGAATTCTTCCTCCTGCGGCAAGTATTGCAAGGCAAATCCATCCGCGCCTCTTTATGCTCAATCGTCAATGCAGGTTTTATAGCTGGACGGCGAGAAAAATACCCTGCCTCGTGAAGTCTGTTGTTCACTGTATTTGCGCTACAACGAAGGTTCAGGTGTCTGTAAATATGCGTCGCTGGAACAAACGGATGCTCTCTGGCATGATTAACAATTGCAGCATCTTCCTCTTGAGATGTTGAACGCGGAGGACCAGACCTCGGCAAAGTAGCGATTGAGTTTTCTGCTTCATACCGATGAATCCACCGTTCCACAGTGCTTCGATGAACGTCTAGTCGTCTTGATATTTCTCTATTGGCACACCATATTCATGCAATGTCACCATTGCTCCCCGCATTGCCTGGGTCGTCTCGTGGTGCACAGACGGCCTTTCCATCTTTGTGTAAATGGCTTATGTGAAGCGTGCTGGGACGATAAAGGAAATGAGGATACCATGCACCCCTTCTGAAAATGATTTCGGTTGTGAAAGGTACCAACCCTTCGAATGGTAATAATAATCAGCCAATTTCCTATTTTGTTGAACATATGCATAAAAAATTCGTCTTAAAAGCTAAGGATCCAAAGATTGTCAGCAATAGTTTATATCCCAACTGAATATAGTCAGCCATCAACAGTATAATCATATTTTATTTCCATAACTACTCATGACTACTCTGTCATAGTAAATAACCTTATTATGATTTAGGTAGTAGTGGTAATTCTGAGTGGCGGCCTCTAGCCACATACGTTAACCCTATCAGTGCGTCTAAGACCAGACTCTTCTGTTTCTGTCAATTCATTGTTAGTTTAAGGTATTTTGCTCTTTGTCTTTCTAGGTCTAGGGCATTAAAATAAATATTTGAGTTTGTGTTTAGCATTTCCTCCTCCCTTCGTAATTCCCCATCCAACCTCGTTTCCTTCGACATAGCAAAGCTTACCTCCATCCTCATTCCACTTCCTTCATTAAACCTATTATCGCTTTTATTGTCCCTTCCTTCCACCCTTCAATGCCAGCGTTCTTAAACCTAGCACATAAATTATATAATATGGAATCTAACACCTTAGATCTCTACGCATTCATGTTACTTGAAGACGCCTGTGTCTTAGGGGAATCTAAGTGTTGAGAGTGGGCTTGAGGGGTAGTCTATAGATTATTACAGATGACCTTGAACGCTCCAACTATTTAAAAATGATTATTTATTACGCACATCATATGGCATAATACACACATGAATTTAAGTATCTCTTACACTATAGGAATGGAATTGAATCCTACCAGAGTTAAAAAGTCGCAAAATATGATAGATTAGTTTGTATTAAGAGGTCACTAAGGAGAGAGAGAGAGAGAAAGAGAGAGAGAGAGAGAGAGCGCTTTTAAATCACACCTTTTAAATGGTTTGTGGGTAAGGGCTTCACGCAGTGGCGGTCCTAGCTTACATGACGCCCTGGGCGAACCTCACCTTCAGCGCCCCCCCCCCCTGTTCGCCAACACACACACATTCGAATCCCCCCAAAATAAAGGACAGACATAACTCTTTCACAAAATAACTTTTATTGGACTAATTGTTGGAACTTCAGAACCAAAACAAAGACTCAAATTTCTGAATTTTAAAATCCTTCATCACGTAAATAGAATAACTCACTTAAGAGAATGTAATTATGATACTATGAACAGGAAAAATACAAATTAAATTGCACAACTGCCATAAATAAACTAGAGAATCAAATTTCTAAATTGTACAAATGCTCTATCACATAAATAGAATAAGACACTTAAGAGAGGGTAATTATTATGCTACACTTTGAACAAGAAACAAAATAAATTGCACCACAGCACAACTGCCATCTAAAGCCTGACTCTTCTTACCTCCTTGATGCAAAGTCATGAATTAAATCATCATATGAAATCTGCTCAGCAATTGTATGATTTATACTGATGATGGCCAGACCGGTAAGGCGTTCCTGTGACATAGTTGACCTCAGGTAGGATTTGATGAGCTTCAGCTTTGAAAAGCTCCTCTCTGCTTCAGCAACAGTGACTGGAAGAGTAAGACCAATTCTGAGAGCAGTCCACAAATTTGGATATATTTCAGAGAGCTCCCTTTCATGGATAAATGTCAGCAGTTCAAGCAAGGATATGGTCTTTGATGGCAAGTCAGGCAAGTTCTTCAGCTCCTGTGCAAGCTCTCTGCCATCCAAGTCAGATTGTCCCTTAAAGTGTAGTGTAGTACTAAGGTTCACACATTGTTCTGTCAGCTCCTCAAATGTGAGATTTTGGAAATGGTCAGCACTCCAAACTTCTCTCCCACAATTTCCAACGTGGAAAATCTTTCCTGAATGGCTGATGTTGCAGCATCAACCACTGCATTGAAAAATGTCACCTCCAGCTTCTTCAAAGCATCAATCAAGGGCTCATCAGATGCTTCATAGGAGAAGTGCCGCTTTGTGGACCTCAGCCGTTTTTGTTTTAACACAGCCTCCACATTCATTTGTTCACAGATATCTGTGGCTGCCATTTGTGCAGCCACAAAACCTGTTGCCCTGTAATTGCGGAGACCTCTCTCTGTTTTTTTTTAGGAGATTTACTGCAACATCAACGTGCATGCTAGGAGACTGCATCTGCTTGCTCACATGCTGAATTTGGCACAACAGGTCATGCCACACCACTGAACAAATGGCGAAGCGGTATGACCCAACCTCCTCTGACAGAGATTGAGCCTCGACCTTTATTACAGAGTCTTTGGTGTGGTCCTCACCTCGATCAGTGCATCTCTCACTGCAGCTGCCTGATATCTCAGGGGCTCCACATCTTGATCTTGCTTTCCCACCTTGTATCAGACCACATCTTCAATGTGATGTTCACATGTTTTTTCAAAATGGCCCATCGTTGTGTGGAGGCTGAAAACAAGTTGTAAAGCTTCTGCAAGATGCCAGAGTAACTTGTGGCATCAATAGATCCCTTAGCAGCATCGGCCACAAGCAAATTCAGAGAATGAGCCCCACATGGAACAAACAGAGCTCTGGGATTAATTTCTAGGAGCCTGGATTGAACACCCTTGTTTTTTCCCCTCATGTTGGCCCCGTTGTCGTATGATTGTCCTCTACAGTCCATGAAAGGAACTTTTAGCTCCTCCAGTCTCTTCAGAATCAGAGATGCCAAATGTTGACCAGTAGACTCCTCTGCCTCCAAAAACCCCATGAAATGTTCCTTTATATGGGGCTTCCCCTCCAGTGACACAACCCGAATCACAACTGACAACTGTTCAGTGTGGCTGATATCTGGAGTGCAATCTAGAATTATTGAAAAAAACTTTGATTGTTTGATGTCGCTCACCATTGCTGAAATGGTCTTGCTGCTCGACAAATCAATGAGTTCGTTTTGTATGTGGTGGCCGAGGTAGCTGGTGTGACTGGAGGTCCCTTTTTGGACACGGTTAATGTGCTCTTGCATTATAGGATCAAATTGTGCCATCAGTTCAACTTCTTTCAGAAAATTGCCATTTGATGGTGAGAACAATTTTTCTGTATGTCCCCTTAGTGCCAAATTCCTAACTGCCAGAGAATGCACAATAGCAGTGAGACGTGTCAGCACCGCTCTCCATCTCAACTTCTCAGCCTCCAGAAGTGCCATCTCCTGCTTGTCAATGGTCTCCCCCTTTCTCATCCTCACTGCCAGTTCTTTCCAGATTTTCATAGAATTTAGGTGTTCTGAACTGTTGTCATGTGATGTGAGCAATGAGCTTGCATGCTTCCAGTCCGAGAGTCCCAAACTTGTTAAATTTATTTTCCTCTTGGAAAATAATGTACAACAGAAACAGAAAAGGCTGTGTTTTTTAAGGAATAGACCAACCAACTTCTGGTTATATTTTCCCCACTAACCAATGACTTCCTGAAGTATTGATGGTGGAAACTTCTTCCGTCACTGTCGTTTCTAGGGAATACAAAGTCAGATGGTACTTGACTTGGTCCCCTGGAAACCAGTTGTGTCCGAATTCTCTCAGTCAGAACTGAAGGCCAGTTAGCAGGGTCGGTGGACAGAGACTCATCCTCAGGAGGCGATTCTGCTCCAGGCATTTCTAATAGAAAGAACAAGAGCATTACTCATTAGTATACACACCTAAGTTAGATAACACATTATTCACAGCACTTTGTTATGGTGGTGGTGTTATGGAATAGGTGGTGAAACACCACACATACCAGTAACCCAGACCAGTGATAATAACATTATAATTTATAACTGTTTGCAAAATGCTTTGCAGGGATGCACACACATACACACACGCACACACTCACAGACATATGTGCACACAAACTCACCTGAAGAGTCCTGCCGGGAGAAGTAGAAGCAAATGGGTCTTCATCCTCAGGATCAGACTGCATTTGTGGAGACATATGTGAGGCTGAGGAGGTAGATGGCTCCTCAGCCTCAATAATGGCAGAAGTAGACGGCTTCTCATCCTGGCTAGTGGCAGAGGGTGTTCCAAAATATTTCAAAAGTGCCCCTGCAAATAGTAAATAGAACATAACAGACCAATGCATGAATAGGCTAGTACAATTAATTTAACATGTTATTAAGCACAATTTATTAAACTTTTAGAATAGGAAACAAATGAATAATACAACCTCCTTGGTTAATGGCTAATTATATACATATAGTACACTTCAAATGACTCAGAAAGCTATATCACAAAATAGCAGTGCAATATAGCAGTGAAGAGTAGATGACATAGCTCTATACCTTTATCTTTTGCTCGTTTCTCCTCTTCTTCTTTCCTCTTTTTTCTAAACTGAGCACCTGATAGCTTTGACCTCTTCTTATCCATTTGCGGTTATTTGACAGACCTTAGTGGCTTAGTGTGAAGATTCGTTCTGTAATAAATAATATACATTTCACTATTTAACCAAACCCAGAAAAATAACATTACATATGTTAAAGTATGGGCCTTTTATTCCCAATAATATTAATCTGGAAGCATTTTGCATTGTTTAGGTCTTTTATGGGAAGGTTTATGGAAATGCAATAGATGGTTTTTTATTAATAAAAATATATTTATTGATCTTATTATTATTTTATTTTATTTTTTATTTTTATTATTTCTTTATTTATTTATTCTTATTTTTATTTTTTTTGCAGGCGCTCATGCCGCCCCTCCACAAATGCCGCCCTGTGCGGCTGCCCATATTTCCCATATGAGGAACCGCCACTGGCTTCACGTATTTATTTAGTCCAGGGTAGTTTATGTGGAGTGTTAACGTAACTTGCACTTGGACTGTTAATTGTAAGACAACTACCATAGCTGGGACTGAGACACGTTATCCCCTGCATACTCTATATATATCTATATACAATATGTCTATATATAAATAGATAGAGTGATCAACACAATGATAATCTACAGATCTACAGAAGCTAAGGCTAACAAAGACCCTAAGATCCACTCTAAGGCTAGCCCGAGAGAAAGGAAAGAGTAGGGGGTTAAGAGAAGAGAAGAGAATAAGGGGTTAAGTAAGGAGCAACACCTATCATTCGTGGGTTAACATTCATTCAGAAAAAGAGGAAAAAAGTCTCACCATCATCATCCGCCGGCCACTGCCGACAAGTCAGAAAAATAGTCGAAGAAAATAGGAGAGGGGTGAAAGATGAAAAGAAGTAAAATAAGAACGCTTACAAACCATGCAAACACAGTCTTAACTCACTGTCATACCAAGCAAACTACAAACATGCAAGTAAAGAGTTACAGACATGCAAGAAAGGAGAAAAAAAAAAAAAAAAAAGTAGGTACAGTTAAACAAAAAGTGGGTTAGTTTACGCTACGAGCTACATCTACGTTCGTGTTAGTCTAATTTTTTTTTTTTTTTTAATTTTAAATTTTTTTTAAAATTTTATTGCTGGCATGTCACAAGCTGGCATTCATCGTCAACAGACTCATCCTCGAGCACCACCACCAGAGCTCCTGTTGTTAACTTTCTATTTTAATTTTAAACAACTTTAATATTTTTAAAATGTCTGTCAAGACGGTTCTTAAACATATTAACGCTGGTAGAATGAACGACTGACGCGGGAAGATTATTCCATTTATCAATTACTTTAAACGTAAAGAAGTTTTTAGCGATATTAGTAATGAAACGTCTGCCACGCAACTTAAATCCGTTATTGCGAGTATTACTATTATCGAAAGTGAACAATTTATCAAAATTACGTTATCGATGTATTAACGATTTTGAAAACTTCAATAAGCTCCCCCTTAATCTCCTAGTTCGAGTGAATACAGGTCTAACTCTTTAATCCTATCTTCATAAGGCCTATTGCGCAATGACGGAATAAGTTTCGTGGCACGACGCTGAACCCTTTCTAACCTATCAAATATCCTCACGCAAGTACGGGCACCAAAACTGAACGGCATATTCTAAATGAGGCCTGACTAGGGACTTGTAAAGGGGCAATATAATATCCTTCGATTTAAATTCGAAATTACACGCTATGAAGCCTAACATCCTATAGCTTTTGCGCAAGACTCCAGGCACTGGTTCCTAACCTTTAAATCTTAGATACGCGTACGCCTAAATCTACTTCCTCGTCAACGCTCGCTAACTCCTATCGTCCATCGTGAACGCGTAATTATTGTTGCGAGAACCTATATGCAAAACTTTACATTTATCTACGTTAAATTGCATCTGCCACTTATCCGTCCACTCCATAATCCTATCTACATCGTCTGGATCCTATTTCTATCGTCCTCGTTAACAACCTTACCGCCTTTTAGTATCGTCCGCGAATTTTGCACGTTACTAGTCAATCCTACATCTATGTCGTTAATGTAAATTACGAATAACAATGGGCCTAACACTGAACCCTGTGGGACACCACTACCTACATCTAACCACCCCGATTCACTACCATTAACTACAACCCTCTGCCTCCTAGCACGAAGCCATTCTTCTAACCAGTTAGCTACCTGACCGCGTATACCGTGCGCTTTAACCTTCGCAATTAGTCTCCTATGCGGAACTGTATCGAACGCCTTTTTAAAATCTAAAAATAACGTCTGCCCTATGCCTATCGTATTCGCGCACTATCGTTATAAAATTCTAAAAATTAGTTAAACAAGACCTATGGCGTAAACCCGTGCTGACTACTATTAATCAATCTCTACTTTCTAAGTGATCGATAATACGATCCCTAACTACGGATTCCAAAAGTTTACCTACAATTGACGTTAAGCTAATGGGCCTATAATTGCTAGCTACCGCGCGATCGCCTTTTTTAAAAATAGGCGTGACGTTAGCTAATTTAAAGTCTTCAGGAATAATCCCCGTTTCGAGTGACTGATTAAAGATCTTCGTTAAGGGGCCTACGATAACTACTTTCAAATCTTTCAAATGTCTGGGATAAAAAGCGTCAGGGCCTGGAGCCTTGCTAACTTTTAGCCTATCGATATAATGCGCAATCTCAGCCTCGTAAACAGTTATTTCATCCAAAATAGTCTCGCTACTAAATGGAACGATATCATCCACGTCGGGGACATTATTTACGTCTTCTACGGTAAAAACTGTCGCAAACAAGTTATTGAAAATACCCGCCATCGCCTGAGCGTCAGAAGCCAAAGCGCCATTAACATCCACTAGAGGGCCTATGTTATTTTTTACCGGCTTACGATTATTAACGTATTCAAAAAACTTTTTTGGATTATGTTTACTATCCGCAGCTATAAGTATCTCTAAATTACGCTTGGCATTCCTAACTGATCTTTTAACCTGACGTCTAAGCTCGATATATCTATTAAAGTTAGCTACCTGGCCATTACGCTTACTAAGTCTATACGCTCTATTACGCTCGTTTATAAACTCCTATTTCCCTACTCCACACTTCGGTCTACCACGATTACTAGCGCGCTTGGGCCTACGAGGAATAAACTCCCTTTCAATATTCCTAAAACTTTCTTTAAACGCCACCCAACGCAAATTTGTGTCATTACCCATAAACATGACTCCAGATTTGAAAAAATTTACTGGAGCACAGCTCTGAATTTACTTTTTTTTCCCTTACACCACCTAGATAGGTTAATGATAGTAAACTCTTGAATTGACGACATACCAATTACAAATTGTTTTAGCTAAACATAATACAATAATGTACAGTTTATAACTCACCTTAAGTTTATTTATTCATTGCAGCAGCAACAGTGGACGATGTTAGACCTTGCATGTAGGCATTTCTGGGAATTTACCGCCATGTATGCTTGGCCACTGATCAATGGCTTTCTGTGTGATCATTACAGCAGATCTAGTGCCTGGAGCTGGACCCTCCTTCACAATTCTGCACAGCTTAGTCAAATGAAATGGCTTAATGGATCCTTTGTGTTCAACAATGTAACCAAGAATGGAGAATGTCCCTTCAGCTGGTGCTTCACTCCAGGCAGTTGATCCATCTTTATCAAAATGCTTTAATCTCTCTGTGATTCCTTTCCACAGCTGTTCTATATATTCTGTCAGCCAATTTATCACTGAGTCTTTTGTAAAACTACTTTCAGATCTGGTTCTGGATGGTCTAGCAACTTCAGCAAACCTGGTAGTAATCAGAACGTTTCTTGGTGTATTTGTAAACTTCATTTAGGATGTAATCCTCAGCTGTTAGTTCCTTTTGCTGCCCTTTGGTATCGTGCTTAAATTCAGAAACTACATCATTTGCATTTCCTCCATTAGCTAATTTGGAAATTGTTTTCCATCACTCTTAACATAACAGTTTTCCCTCCTTTATAAAATATATTTTCTACAAATTCTGCACTAACTGTGGTTTTTTGAGCTACTTGCAACATAATCTTTGTTACATAGGAAATCAATACATAGAACTTGGCACTAATTTCTTTCTCTTGTGGATGATCAAAAAACAATTTTCCACAAATCTGTCAAATTGATCAAATTCGTAATTAACCATGCGAGTATCAGATTTGAGTTTTGGTCTCTTAAAACCAATGATATTGTCAAGAACCATATTGGTATAGTCAGGCCTGATCTCAGATTTGAAGAGTGATTGTGAATAAGTCTAAAAGCTCACTTAGTTTACAAATTTTCTTCAATGCATCAACGTGGGCTCTGTTCACAAGATGCATTAAGTCCCATCGAAATTTGAAATTTTCTCCAAACAACTTTTTCATTTCGTTTTTAAATGGCTCGTTGTCCTTACAAAAAGCCCCATCTCCAACCATTCCAGATACCTTTGATTTAATTGCTTCTTCAGATAGTTTCAAGTGATTAGGAGACTTCAACACATCAAAATTTCATTGGCCAAATAACTCCTGATTTGCTGCGTACTAAATTTATCCCAGCAAGTTTTACAGTCTTATCTTCTTCACTCATAACTAATACAACTAGCATGCTTAATCCCAAAATTGTTCCAATGTCAGCTGTTATTGTTACTGAAGTTTGTTCTAAGAACCACTTTACAGTTTGTTCTTTAAGTTGATTATCTAATAGCTCACAAATTGTCTCGCACGCATGTGTGCTATGATTCAAATTTCCAACCTCACAACCTGACCTATGTAATACAGCTAGAAGTACTGGATATAGAGCCCATGCAGTGTTTGTTTTCATTATGTAGTATAAGATGTTGCCACATAAGTCTTCTATGCGTTTAGTAGTGTTCCGAGATGTTTTCATCACTTCATAAGCAGCAGCTCTTTGATGATGCTGAAGTTTAATTAAATGTCTCTTCAGGTGGGTTTTCAGATTTCTAAACCATCTCTCTTGATTTTCTCCTTGTTTGCATACATAGGTTAAATCTTTAACATTGAAGTAACCTTTTATGTTAGAATGTTTGTCTGAAGCACATGCTTTGGGGTCTGTGCAAGCTATGCAATATAATGTAAACATTTTTTCATCAGAAGCATCATCAATATCTTCTTGATTATCATCATCTTCATCCTCAACAGCTATATCTACATCAGGCATATTAGTGTCACTATTTGCAATGTTTTCCATTATATCACTTGGTACTGAAAATGAATCATCAGCATGCCCTAGATCCTTCTTTTCCACCAATTTGAATGTAGATTTGATCAAATCATTGTTCAGGATTTCTTGTATTGATTTACACTTGCTTAAATGGGCTATGGAAATGTCAAATTTGTTGCTTTTTTGCTTTATTAGATTTGGATGCAACACTTGAACTTGAAGGCATATTTTGACTCTTCTCTTTATTAACCAGCTTGGTGAGTTTCTTTTGTTAGGCGCAAAATTGCATTCAATGTCTTCTGGATTTGGGAATTTTCAAATTCCTCTAAAGCAGTTTTGTTAGTCTGATGCGCAGATTCCTCACTTACCTTTTGTTTCTTAGGTGGAGGAGAAGCACTTTCTTCAGTCTGTGAAACATCTAGTGAAAAAGTTTCATTTTCTAGATTAGCAGTTGATGAAGTTGGTTCATTTTTCTGAGGTCTAGCACTAGCACATTTTGTGAACAAACTAAATGACTGCTTTGCCGTATCTCTTTGCTGCACTTCATCCTGGTATTTCTTTACTGCAATATCTAAGCTGTGGGCCCAAACTCTGGGACCTCTTGTATTGTAACAAATATTTTTTTTTGGAATTAAATGTTCCTCCCAGTTTTGCTTCTTTGAATATTTGTTCTTGCATTGACCACAAAACTAACCCCTTTTAACACCCTCACTTTTCTCTCCAACTTCATCAATATTAGGATCCATTATTGATTATTGACTACCTGAAAAAATACAAAATAAGTAAAAGTTAGTAAATATAGTATGGTAAAGTGAGTAAAAGTAAGTAAATATAGTACAATGAAAGTAAGTAAAAGTAAGTGCTTTAAACTTAGTAAAAGTAAGGAAGAGTAAGTAAAAGTAGGTAAGTTAAGTAAGTAAAAGTAAGTTTAAACTTAACTAAACTTTTCAATTCTAGAGTCATGGTGGATTACTTAAAACCGCACAAGTAATTATCTGGCCAATTTATCAAACCTGGCCGAGATCAATGGAACATAGTCCAATCCTGATAATTTTATATTAAAAAAATATACGTTTTTAATAAAATTTTAATTATCATAACATTGAAGCTTAACAAAAAATAAAAATAATTGTTAAATATGGAATTACCAACTAAACTTAAAATAACTAAATTTGTAATTTAAAAAAATTGCTTTGTACAAGAACGTATACGCAAAAAAATTGCATAACGTCTAACGGATGAACAAAACCCAAACCCAAATTTACTTTTTCTCATGGTCAAATTTACTGGAGCAATGCTCCCAAGATCCCAGAAATCTGGAGTCATGCCCATAAATAAGTTATCCCAGTCCACTACTCTCATCCTATCCGCGAAACTATCAAAATTAGCCCTACGAAAATCAGGGACTTCTATTACGTTACTATCCTTAGTGTTTTCTATCAATAACTTAAACCTAAGAATTTGATGATCGCTACATCCTAAACTCTCGCCTACTTCTAAACCTTCGACTATATTCTCGCCGTTCGTCATCACCAAATCTAAAATATTATCACCGCGCGTTGGTTCGGTAACTATCTGTCGTAAAAAGTTATCGTCCATAAACTCAACCAATCTCAAACCCTCTTCATTACCCGTAAAATTCTCGTAATTAACATTAGGGCAGTTAAAGTCTCCGACAATTATACTATTCCGATTGTCAATAAAATTACCAAGAAGTGAGTAAAATCTAGTATCTATATCGAGGGGTTGAACGGGAGGTCTATAAACAACAACAAAATAAAACTATACTACGCGCCCTAACTTCAACACAGATCGCATTAATTGCTGCCGGAAAATCTAACTTAACCTCGATAGCCCTAAGGGAATTACGAATGTACAGTAAACGCCGCCTCCAAATCTATGTAACCTATCATTAGTAAAGAGTTTAAAACCCGGTATCTCAAGTTCCCCCAACAAGTCCCGAGTCACGGTATTTAACCAAGTTTCAGTGATAGCAACTATATCATAGTTGCCGGATAAATTACCGCCTTAAATTCATTTAATTTATTTCTAATACTACGCGCGTTGCAATAAAAACGTTTAAGTTATTTTTTACCACGGGCCCGCGTTTTAAACTATTTATCACGTCGGGCCCGCGTTTCCCGGACCCACAACGTTTAAAGAAGGCTTCGACCTATACAGCTTTCGCACGCTTTCGTACGCTTTCGTCTATTAACCTACCTAGCCTAGCATTACCTATTTCATTAAAATGCACCCCCATCTTTTATAAAAAGGCTAGGATCATTGAATTCGGACCACAGCTTTACGAAGGGTACATTTTCCTCAGCACAAATCTCTTCTAATTTGTTATTCAAAAATATTGTTTTGGACGTAATTCTAAGACCCAACCCGTGCCTAGGGGTAATACCTAGAACTAAGACCTATCTGACCTCGCCTTCAGGGACCTAATTAACCCCCTATATCTCTCCAAAAGGTCAGGCACTCTCGTATCGGGCCTATACGAGTCGTTGCCTCCTACCATCGTCACCAACATTGAGTGACGGGAAGCAACGTCAACCCTATCCACTTCGTCTCTAACTCTGTCAACCCTGGCCCCTGCGAGACAGACCCTCCTCCTCTTGGTTGGATTCCGTTTAACGAATTCTTTTCCATGTGGCGCACTAAAATCCCCAATTAAAATAGTTTCCTCCTCATTCACGTCCCTTTCCAAATGGGCGAAAGGGTTCGAAACCTCGATAGGGGGGGGGGGGATTCCTATCACCTAATGTACGCGGCCTAGCTCCACCCTTAACCTCTCTAAATCCCTCGCTATCTACTACTCTCGGACTAACCTTAACCTCTTCCTCAACTCTATCTAACCTTCCCGACAAGCTACCTAAACTAGAAACTAAGTTACGCACCTCACCCTTCAAATTACTAACGTCTTCAACGTTAATATTGGTTCGGCTTCCGTCAACCGTAGCCCTAACCCTGCCATCATCAAGCGTTGCAAGTCTATCCGCTACCTCACGTACACTGCGTTTTTGTCCACTAATTCCTCCATGAACTCGCAAAAGAAACAAACTGATCTATCGGTAATCGCCACTGGACCGCCGTTATAATCCTTAAATTCCGAATACCACCGGTTAACCCTACACCTAACACACGACGCTTTCTGCGACGGCATCGGGTGTTACTTAACTATAACAATGTAAATTTAAACGCAAGTATATAAAATTCAAAAACTATCCAAAGTAAAATTCTCAGCAATATACAAAAGTAGATGCAAAATCAGAGAGCTCAGGAAATGCGTCCGTTCAGTACAGAGTCTGGCTGACGAATGAGTACAGAGTCTGGCTGACGAACACACCTCCGCTGCCATAAGGACCGCCCATTTTATACCTAACAGACTAGCTTGGGACGAGACAGAGGCGTGAGACTTCTTATCACTGTACATTTAATCCTACATTTTTATTAGTATGCCATTATTAATTGAGATTTCAACTTGTTTTTAAACAAGTTTACATTCATATTACTTTTTATATCAGCTCATGTAAATCATTTCAGTTTCAGTCCAATGAAAATTGGTAATTTTTAAAATGAAAACAATCTAAATTGAGGAATAACATGTTTTAATCTGAGTGGATTTTTTGATGAGTCACAAAATATTTATTTACCTATTGTCAGTTAATGATTTTGTTCTTACACTTGCAGCTAAAATGAAATGTGTCAATTTGATTACATCTTTGAGCTTTAGTAGTTTTGGCTCTTTAAATAATGCACTAGAATGATCATGGAAATTGGTATCGGATAACCTTATTGCTCCGTTTTTAGATGACAGACTGTTTAAAGTGTTATTAGCAGAATTTCCCAATACAAGGAACAACAACAAGAGTATGATAGAGTTAATGAAACCTGTTTAGTGACTACATGTCTATGTTTAAATATATCAAGCAATGCTGCTTGAAATCATTTTTGAGATATAATTTACATGATTATTCCACTGCATATTCTTATCTAGCCATTACACCAAGAAATTTTATTACAGTACACTCCTTTACAGCAATTTCATCAATATTTAGTTCATGTGAACATGCTCTATTTTGATTTGGCCCTGTTCATGTATTAGGGTTATACTCATTTTATGGCATTTTATGGCATTTTATTTATGGTGGCTCCCCACCTGTGTACAGTCTTCAACAAATCATTGGAGACGGGCCAGGTGCCTGGTGACTGGAGGGAAGCCAATGTGACCCCTATCTTTAAGAAAGGGGATCACGAAAGTCCAGGGAACTATCGTCCCGTTAGTCTCACTTCAGTTGTAGGTAAATTATTAGAGGGGATAATAGCGGATAGGATCGTTGACCATTTGGATTCCTACAAGCTGCTTGGGGACTCCCAACATGGGTTTAGACGACATAGGTCGTGTCTCACCAACTTGCTCGAGTTTTTCCACGTCATGTTGAGTGAGTATGATAAGAGTAGGGCGATTGATATACTTTATCTCGACTTTGAGAAAGCCTTTGATAAGGTACCTCACCGCCAGCTAATGGCGAAAGTGCGCGCGCTGGGTATCGGTGGGGAAGTAGGTAGGTGGATTGAAAACTGGCTGAAGAATAGGCGGCAGAGGGTTCTAATTAAAGGGGCTAGTTCGGGTTGGGCCTCGGTCACTAGTGGGGTTCCTCAGGGTTCCGTTGATCGCCAAATTCGCTGATGACACGAAGCTTGGGGCCAATGTTGGGACGCTCGAAGCGATCGAGAAACTGCTTGCGGACCTAGGTAGGAGAGGAGAGTGGTCCGAAAAATGTCAAATGCCGTTTAACTTGGGTAAAAAGTGATGCACATTGGCTACGCCAATCCCAAGTCGGACTACTCCATGCTGGGGAGTAATATCGAGGCGACTGATTTGGAAAAGGACTTGGGTGTGCTAATTAGCAGCGACCTTAAGTTTACGAAACAGTGCGTAGAGGTGGAAAAGAAAGCCCAGAAGCTGTTGGGTTATATCAGGAGGCAATTTCAGTTTCGGAACAAGGAGATTGTGCTCTCTGTACAATTCCCTGATTCGGCCGCACCTTCAGTATGCAGTGCAGTTCTGGTCGCCCACCCTCAGGAAAGATCCACAGATCTACAGAAGCTAAGGCTAACAAAGACCTTAAGATCCACTCTAAGGTTAGCCCGAGAGAAAAGAAAGAGTAGGGGGTTAAGAGAAGAGAATAAGGGGTTAAGTAAGTAGAGGCTGGAGCGAGTGCAGGCGAGGGCCACAAAGTTAATCCCTTCCGTTAGGCATATGGGCTACAATCGACGCTTACGCGCCCTGAACTTGTTTTCGCTGGAAACACGGAGGCTGCGCGGTCAACTCATCGAGGTTTCCAAGCTCTTACGCGGGTTCAACGATTTTCCCTGGCACCCGTTGCCATTGGTACCTCCTCGGTATGGGCCGCAAGGCCTTTTGAGATTTCTTTTCCTTGTAACTCTCTCTCTCTCTCTCTCTCTCTCTCTCTCTCTCTCTCTCTCTATATATATATATATATATTTTTTTTTTTATGCAGGAAGGAGGGGCCAAGGGCGAATGCTTGCAAAAACGTTTCCCCTCTACCCCATAGAGAGAGGAAGGAGAGAGCCAAAATCAAAGTCCACGGTTTTCGAGATGCCTGGACATTATGCGTTTGAAAGATTGATTGAGTCACATTGTTTCAGAGTTGACCTGTTGAGTAAATAAAAAATTTAAAATACCGATTAACCCTTGCGTTAGAGCGTTGGACGGAAAAGGAATGAGAATGTGTCGAAAATCTGGTACTGCGTGCTCTCTTTAAAGGAGGAGGTATGAAGTTAGAGAGTTCAGAACAGCAGCGTCTACTATAATAGCGATAGTAAAGAGAGAGTGAAGCAACATTGCGGCGAAGAGAGAGGGATTGAAGACAGTCAGTAAGAGACTACGAATTGATGAGACGAAAAGCCTTTCATTCCCAGGAAATCAGAGATGATGGTGGCATAGATAGAAAACGAAGGAGGGCAGTTTGGATATTCCAGATTTGTGCCAGACTCTGTCAAAAGCTTTTGTTATGATATATCAAACGCAATAGTAAAGGTTTCAACGAAATCCCGAAACGAGAATGACCAAGAGTCAGGGAAATATGCAAGAAGATCGCCAGTAGAGCGGCCCTTACGATACCAGTACTGACGATCTGGAAGAAGTTTCTGAGAACAGAGGTATTTAAGAATGTTCCCATTAAGGATAGATCCAAACTCTATAGAAAGGCAAGAAATTAAAGCAATTGGACGAAAGTTAGGGGGGTGAGAGCGGTCACCCCTTTTTTGGGACACGCTGAATGAAGGCGAATTTTCAGCAGGAAGGAAAAGTACCAGATGAAAGGCAAAGACGGAAGTGTTTGCCTAGGCAGGGTGGTGGCACAGAAGCACAGTTTTTAAGAACAATAGGAGGGACACCATCAGAACCGTACACCTCCCTAGAGTTGAGCCCAGATAGGTCAGAAAGAACATCTTTGGAAGAGATTCTAATTTCAGACAGAATTATGTCAGAGGAAGGAAGAGAAGAAAAACAGCACTGGAATCGTCTAGGGTTGAAATTCGAAACGAAAGTTTGAGCAAAAAGTTGAGTTTTATTGGGAGAAGAGACGCAACTGAGCCGTCAGAATGGAAAAGAGGAAGGAAAGAAGAAGTATAGTTGTTGGAGAGGTTCTTGGCTAGATACCAGAAAAAGCGAGAAGAACTAGATAGGCCCAACATTATGAATTTATGTGAAAACCTGTCACCAAGGCGATCGGGGGTACAATCTGCTGTAGATCAGTGAGGGTACAAAAGTTGTAAGCTAGTTCACCAGGTATGTTAGTAAAATGAAAGAAAGGCCAAAGGTGGTGGTGATCATTGAAATCACCTAAAATGGAGATTTCAGCAAAAGGAGAGTCGGGTAGAATGTATTCCACTTGAATAGTGAGGTAGTGAAAGAGTTTTAGATAGTCAGTAGAATTAGGGGGAAGGTACAGTGCAGATGTATTTGGTTTGAGAATGGCATGTAAGCCGTAGCCAGAGGGTATAGAATTTGGAGGATTGAAGTTCAGGAATACGAGAACAAGTTTGGTCATTGTGTACATATACGCAACATCCACCTTTAGAGTGAAATTGAGTATAGAGAAAGCAGGAAGGTACAGAAAAGGGGTTGCTGTCAGTTGTCCCAGACACCTGAGTTTAAGTGAGGAAGAGGAGAAGAGGTTTAGAGGAGGGGTAGTGTTCAACAGATTGAAAATTTGAGGAAAGGCCACGTTGCAGAAGTTTATGAAAAGTGGATGAGGCAGAGGCCCAAAACATTTCGAGTGGGCAGTAGCTGAACCAGCCCCGCTGCCCGAGTCTGCGTTTTCGGTATCGGTAACGGAGGAGTCAGAAGTGAGAACGTTTATGGTCCCGTCCCCAAGGTACTCCGAGGCTCTTGAAATCGTTGCCATTGTTTTTTTTTAATTTGGTAAAGATTATGTAGTGTGTAAGATGCATGTATATTAGTGAAGAATAGGTAAGTGTGTGTTTGAGAGCATTCTAGACTGCTCACAGGGTAGGTGAGACACGGAAAAGATGAGCTAAGGAGGACAATGACAGGAGAAACGGGAATTCCAGAACTCCCTCCCTTCTGCCTTACGCCCCCCTCCCGGAGTACTTCCCTGAACGATTGGTGTCTACAGTCTCAATATTTATACAGGGTGTTCCACAACCGGTCTGCCATACTTTGGGGGTGATTTGTGGGGGGATGTCGAGTAAAAAAAGTTAATACAAATCCCTACTCGTGTGTAATTCGATAGATAGCAGCACTGGTGTAGTTTCGGTTAACGAAGTTACAACTACTGATCCTCAGTTTTTTCTTTCATTTGGTTTTGATTTGTGGTACGAGACATTGTTACGCTAAGGTGAACAATCAAAATCGATCAACAATTCACACCCGCTGAATACGCTGATATCCATTTCATTTATGGATTCTGTGATGGTAACAGCAGAGCGGCAGTTGAGGAATATCGAAGACGTTTTCCGAACCGCCGAATACCAAACAGGCAAGAGTTTAATGACACACACCAGAAATTAAGGGAAACAGGGACAATTGTTCCACGAAACGAAGAACATGTAGCACGACGGCCCGTTGCTGTGGAGGAGCGCATACTGAACCTAGTACAACGTAGCCCAACTACCAGTGTTCGAAGGATTTCTAAACGAATTGGTGAATCCGCATTGCGTGTATGGCGAACCATACATGATGAGGGTTTGTATCCCTATCATTTGCAACATGTGCAAGCTCTTCAACCGAACGATTACGATAAACGTGTTCACCTTTGCCAGTGGATGGTTATGCATCGGCAAATTCTTAATCGCGTGGAATTAACAATACAGGAAATTCGCACTTGTGGTTCGCCGATAATCCCCACGGTATCGTTGAAGGAAACTTTCAACATCGATTCTCGGTGAATGTTTGATGCAGTGTAATTGGAGATCAGCTGATTGGACCGTTCGTTTTGGAACAACGATTAACTGCTGATATTTATCTGAATTTCCTGACGAACGAATTGCCGCTTTTGATGGAGGACGTGCCCTTGGAGACAAGGCGCAGGATGTTCTTTCAGCACGATGGAGCGCCACCACATTTTGGTCGTCATGTTACGGATTACTTGAATCAGCGGTACGGGAATCGTTGGAGTGGTAGTGCTGGTCCAATATCGTGGCCCCCGAGATCTCCGAACCTAACCTCGTTAGATTTCTTTTTATGGGGCCTTATCCAAAAAGATGGTCTACAATACCAAAGTACAAACGAGAGAGGAAATCTTGCGTCGGATTATGAATGCCGCTGCTTACATACGAGAACACCCCGAAATGATTCAATGGGCAGTGAACTCTTGTTTGGAACGAGCAAGGCTGTGCATTAAAAACGGAGGCGGACATTTTGAACATTTATGAGGTATATCTCATAAAATGTAGCACTAAATACATCAAATTAATACTCTCATTTATTTTTTTTCGTGCACCTTAAAACGTCCGTAGCTCCCAATGGTTGGAAATAGCACCGATGTTGTATTAACTTTTTTACTCGATTTCACTACCCAAAGTATGGCAGACCGGTTGTGAAACACCCTTTATATATATTAACTGTACTAGAATGAAAGTGAAATATTAAACACTAAAATCTAAGAGCATTAAAAATTACGTGCCTGAATTTCAAAGATTAAGTGAAAACCCATTAAAAACCACTAGGTCTTTTTGGAGTTTATTTTCCTTCTTTCAGGTGGCATGAAGAAAGAGGTGGGAGGAAGAGACAGCTGTAGAAATTGTTTTAAATATTACATCTCAGCAGGCAGAACTTATAGCCAGGTTAATTTCCGGATATGAATCCAGTAGAACATGTGTTGCCATGCTAGATAGGTCGTTAAGAAAGCGGTACCAAAAGCCTACATTCAAGCCTAGTGAAAACCATAAGAAACAATGGGCTTCAATATCAATATCTTAAGAACAAATAGCAAAGCTCATCAATAGAATGCCAGAACTTGTGTCAAATTAACTTATTCAAAAAAGGAAAAGCAACACGATTCTAAATATACTGATTTAATAAATTTTTGTAGTTTATTAACTTTTACTATGAAATCAAAAACGTTTGGAAAACTAAAGGTGTCTATTTACTTTTGACAAGTCTCTCTCTCTCTCTCTCTCTCTCTCTCTCTCTCTCTCTCTCTCTCTCTCTCTCTCTCTCTCTCGTTATATATATGCGCAAATGCATTACTGAGAAAAAATTAACTTTTCCTCCAAAGCCTTGTTCCTTTTGTTCCTTTGATCTTTTCACGTCGTTAATGTTTAACTGTAACTAATTTTGAAAGTCTGTAAAGTTTTGGAAAAAGAAGAGGACATAAAACCAAAACTATATTCTGACTTTGGTTTAAAAAGTTTGAGGATTATTTATTAGTACGAGGCTTTCCTCCTCAAAAATCTAAAGATGGGTCGTGTGGCCAAAAACAGATGGGGAGGCTGAAATATCTCCCTTCGGTTCCCCTTTTCAGCTCTCTCTCTCTCTCTCTCTCTCTCTCTCTCTCTCTCTCTCTCTCTCTCTCTCTCTCTCTCGTTTGTTTACTTCTGGGGGATCTAGGGAGTTTTGGGGGTTAAATGAGAGTGAATTTTTTGTTTGGATTTGAAGTAGGTCAGGAAGGACGCGGAAAAAGCCATTGAAAGGGCGAAAAAGTTGAATAAGATTTCAAAGATATTAAAGAAAAACTGTATACCATATATGACTGCTGGTTGAGTTTGGGTATTATTTGTATGCAGAGTGTTGGAGAGATTGTTCTTCCGTTGTACTGCTGTTGCATTGGTACTGTTCCCCACTGGAGTAGGATCGGAATCACGCATAGTGAAAGCTGAAACGGAATTTCATGCGAAATCTGCGGAATTGCTACAACGGTGAAGAAAGATCTGTCAAAAATAAAATTTGACATTTGGTTGACAAAGAATTCACTGCACATATAAGCTATATAAAGTATTAACATTCATTTTTTAGACAACAACTTTTCATATAGTAGTACTGTAGGCTGTAACTAAATCGATATTCGCTGCTGTGTTTTGAGCGGAAAACACGCTATATTAACCCTTTACCGCAGTGTGCGTCGAATACGTAACGTTTCAGATATCCGCATTTAGACTCAACCCTACGCAAAAAGTTCGGCGATAAAGGGTTAAGTCGAACTGAGTCTAGCTATATTAAGTCGAACTGAGTCTATTAATTCCCGCCTGGATCCGATAAATTGAAGAAATCCTTTCGAAGAAGGTAAGTAATTTAAAAAAAAGTATTTTTTATTTTTTATTGTTTCTTCATTCTTTCAATGAAGAACTTTTTACCAGAGTAAATGAAATGGCCACAGTAGCCCCAAATGAACAACAGTGAACTCAGCTCAACATTGGGACAAAGATTCTGCTTTTGGATAAATTCTAATTTTATTCTACTTCACAGTTTACTCCTGAATTTTTTCCATGTACATTTTGGAAAAAAAAAGTTCCTCTAAAAGCATAAAATTTTTATAAGCCATAAAAAATTACGCATTGATAATATTCTGTTTTCTTTTAATTATTTTATTCTCTGGTGACAGTAATTGCTGATTACTATTTTTTATGCTTTTCAGAAAGTTAGTTTTGGGGCGATTTTTTTTTTTTTAAATAATGATTACATTTAAGATTTTAAGAAATGCTTAACTATCATAGTTTAATTTCTGTTGTCGTACACTTTCCCTATTTAAAACGTATCAAATTTTCATCTACCCTTTCTAGTCACTGCCTGAAACATTTTGCGGCTAATATTCAGTTTCGAGACACCAGATTTTTGACAGTCCAAATTTGTTACGAGGATCCTATTGACTCAGAGTTGATGAAGTTATCAGGAGCCTTCGGCCAATCATGGCAAAGCGTTTTCTTTAACGGCCAATGATGTCAGATAGTTTTCTTTAGGTCATCCGTCGCACGTCATAGAAATCAAGGCTGCCGTTTTAAGGAATTTCGTCTGCTAGTGCAGAAAACATTTGCGCATCATCGACTAACGATTGGTTAGGTTAGGTCGTGATATATTTTGATAGTTAGCCTTATAAGGCTTAAGAAGGCTGGGGGCCCTGATCTTCAGGTGATCCGAAAAAGGGTTAAAGGAACTTGTAGAAAATGAAAGTGAAATGTTAACTTATTTACAACTTAAAATATTCATTAAAGATACTGTAATTTGTACGAAGTGTGATGTGAGTGTAATTTATATAAAAAGGGGGAGAAATTTGTGTTTATATGTAGCGTATATTTAAATAATCCCCATTAACAAATATAGGGTTTCATAAGTCTCATTTTACGAGTAGTTACAGTAACATTTTACTCATGAATAATTTCGGATGGCTGGAACTCGTATCGAGATTTAGGTAAGGAAGAGTTCAAACATTTTACAGTAAACCTTTGAGGACCCCCGAGACCGGTGTTCACACGTATACGACAGATGGATGGTGCGATATCCTTATCTACCATAGGCGGTAAGTTACGTTAGTAAAATGAGGCGACTCTTATGCTCGGATTAAGTGTGCTTGTCTGGTTAGGTTACGCTAGGTTAGGTTAGTAAAGTGGAGTGAATCTTATGGGCGGGTTAGTCGCAGACTGGAAAGATTTATATAGCCTGGCAGCCCGGACTTGCCGGATGTATTGCCGAGCAACTATATTTTCATGTCCGTGTTCCTGGCAGTTGCCCTGAGGGAAAGCAGATTTTTCAAAACCTACAGAATGTTTCAAAGAGACTGAGAAATACTGTAGTGATACAAAATGAGAGACAAAGTAAGAGAGAGTGACACAGAGGATACAAGATCGAGCCGCCTACCTAGTATCTCCCCCACCCACCACCATCAGAGAGGCCGGAACCAAGGTCATCTCGTCAACGGCCTTGTATGGTATGCATAGCTCATTTCACGCAGAATAACATATTCATGTAAGAAAAAAATTTAATGATAGAATGGGTAACACTTAATAAAATTGTAAAATTTTGAGCTTAAAGCATTCTTATTAGTGGACTTATTGATATGATAGAAATTATGATGCAAATATTAATAGCAGGGTATAAATAACTGATGTTTAGATAGGTTATAATTATAAATCTCTGCTTTCTAGATGTAAAACTTTATGAATCGCGTGAATAATCGGTATTAGGTTGATTTGTGATACTGATATACCGGGTATTGCATAATCGTTACTAGGATATGTACCATAATACCTGAATCATAATAAAAAACAATACCTTAAAACTTGTGTCGAATTTCATTACAGAAATGGCATATGCCCAGACACTGAACCAGGCGCCAAAAAAAATCGGGCCTAGTAAATTTTCATAAAATATAATCAGGGCAATTGAAATAAATGTCCGGGCAACTATGATACATTTTGGAAGTCACTAGCCCGGGACAACTAAATCCCAATCATAAGCTTCCCAGCCTGGTTAGTAGTACGGTAGGTGGATATGTTAGGTTAATTAAGAGTAAAATATACAAATTTTAAGACGTACAATACTTTTTTAATGAAAGTATTATTACTGGGGAAATCATAGTGAAAATTTACAACACTTGTAGGTATTTTATTTCTTTTTACATTTGTGGACGCATTGCAGGAACAATGGAACTGCAGCCCACAAGTGAGGTGTCAAACCATTAGTTAGTGCTGTCTGCATTATTAATGTCATGCAGCTTACAAACGTTTTCGATATTAGCTTTTATATGAATTTAATATAACAACTTCCAAAATAGAGAAATATTTTCTGAACATCACAGTAATCTAAATTAAAGCGAATTCACCTGTACAAAAGTTTCTCATCTTCAGAAGTAATTCTATTTCATATTTCAAACACAAACAAAGCAAAATGGATAATAACACGTTTCTTTTTGATCCTCCAAAATGATGAATTGGCTTTATTTGGAATCTTTGTTTCATTATAATTTTCAGCACTATACCCTCAATTTTTCTTTCGGACTATTTTCAAAGCTAATGAAGTAATGTTATAATGTTTCAGACCAACAAAGACCCTTCGATCCACTCATGGCTAGTCTACCTAACTGCGGTTGTAGTTGTGTATTGCGCATGTCCTCCGTGGTGGCGGAGGGGACCTACAATTTTACGTGGGTTCCGAACCAAAAAAACCTTAATTTTATTACCTTAAATTATACCCAATCTATCAACATTTGCGTCTAATCGATTTTTAAACATGTTTGTAGACGTGCTACTAATTACTTCTACCAGCAAACTATTCCAGCCATTTACTATTCTATGCGTAAAGTTTTTGGCAACTGCTGTCTCGAACCTTCTACTTGTCAACTTACACCCATTATTTCTGTTCTATTATATTGTGATATTTCGAAAAAGCTATCTCTATTTACCTTATTCGAACCCATTCATAATTTTAAAAACCTGGATTAGATCACCCCTTAGCCTCCTAGTCTCGAGTGTAGTCAATTTTAACTCCTTAAGCCTATCCTCGTACGACTTCGACCTAAGCGACGGAATCATCTTAGTTGCTCGTCTTTGAACTCTTTCGATTTTATCTATATCTTTGCGCATATACGGATTCCAAAATTGGATCGCGTACTCCAAATGGGGTCTAATGATTTATAAAGAGGGACAATAATATCGCGCGATTTGTACTCAAAATTCCTAGCTATAAAACCTAGCATCTTGTTCGCCTTATTGACAGCTGCTGTACTTTGTTTCGCCACTTTTAAATCGCCAGTGACGATAACTCCTAATAGTCCAGGAGCCAAGGGGTGTTTGCATGCATAAAAGGGCCCCTAAATCACACTCCTGATTTTGATAAAGGACCACCTGGGACACCATCAGAGCAAGGGTGGACATTCTGAAACCCTGCAGTAAACCTGCCATTCATGGTTTTGTCGGAATTGCTCGAGCCCAAAACCACGGCAAAAATCAGTGGTAGAGGAAATTCAAATTGACATAGCGTCGCAATGAAACAACCTATGGTAACATATTACCACTCAAAATGGAGCTTATAGCATTAGATATAGGACGAATGTAGACAGGATATGATTGGTTTAAGTTCAAGGTCACCAGAGGTCAAAATATGGCGTAACTTGGCCTTTGCTTAAAATGATAGATAATTGGGGAAAATTCACGCATAAATGTGATGAAATTCACTGTTCTACATGCCATGAGAATTATAAGGCGGTTGGAGTAAAGCATGTATATTATATGAAAGGCGCTAAGCCTAAAAATAGCCCTTGTATAACTATGTACTACGATATAGAAATATACACGAACGCTGAAACGAAAGAGGTTAGTCCACATTTACTTGTAAGCCAGACTATCTGTGATGAGTGTATGGAGATCGAGTGTGATGAGTGTCACAAATGTGGTAAACGTTTTAAAAACGATTGCCCACGATAGCCCTGTGAAACTCTTTATGTTCTATATTGTCAAGTTAGCGGACAAGTTGAAAAAAATAACTATATTCTTGCCCATAACGGGGCAAAATTTGACACAGTTCCTTTATAAGGAGCTGCTTGAGCACGAGTCATCTGAGATATTTACAGCTGATCCCTTGAAAAGCGGAAACAAACTCATACAGATGCAAATAAGAGGTAATGTACAGTTCAAAGACACTTTATTATTCACACCTTGTAAATTAGCAAAGCTGCCCAAGGTCATGGGTGTAGCCTCTGAAGTTTCAAAAGGATATTTCCCTTACACATTCCTCACTAGCGAAACTTCAAATTACGTAGGACTACCTCCATCCAAATTACTTTAACTATGAATATATGAGTACAGATGAACGTGAATATTTTGACCGCTACTACAACAGTTTTAATGAATGTAATCCTTATAATATAGGTGATGAATGTGAACGTTATTGCGTGAATGATGTGCACGTGCTTAGAGTATGTTTCCAGGCCTTTAGAAGGATGTACATCGACCGTTTCAAATGCGATCCGTTGCAAGTCGCAACCACGATTACCTCATTGTGATTTACGGTGTTCAAGAATAACTTCATGCCTAAAGAGACACCTTAGCCGTCATTCACAGAAACAATCCCCGCAGTTATGGGCACAAGGCTATTTACTGGCTCATACACACAGCAGCAGGCAGGTGTGTACATAAATTATGCCCGCAACACGGGGGAAGTACTCATTAAGGTTAATGGTCGTATTTCTTGGGTTGATGATCAAAGCGAAAACTGTGCCGCTGGTGAGAAGACTGTGTACTCGTTTAACGGTTGCTGGTGGCACGGATGCCCCCGTCTTGAGTGTGGAATCGTAGATATCCACGGTAGATCTCCTACCGACAGTCTTGCATGGACCCGCACCCGCGATAAACTTATAGGCTCCCAGTTCACTCACAAGGTCTTGTGGGAGCATGAGTATGATGCACGGATGGAAACAGATAGACACTACCGTGAAGAAATAAACACGATAAAGCGTTCAATGGTGCTGGATCCTCTCAAATGTGGTGATAGCTTGTTCGGAGGGCATGCAAATCCCTTCGAGCTATACTTTCCGCCTTCGGAGGGCGTAAAACTCCATTACTACGACTTCTATTCTTTATATCCCTACGTGATGAAAAACAATCCGTACCTCGTAGGTGCACCTGAAAAACTGGTGAGACCTGACCTGCCCCCCATCGAGGCACTCTCCACAAATTTGAACGGGTACTATTTCGTCCTTTCGTAGATGTGCTCCCCTCCACGCGATTTATGGATGCCGATCTTACCCGTCGTTATGGATCAAAAGGTCATGTTTCCCCTGTGCGTGAAGTGCGCAGAGGAGAACGGGGATTGTAATCATACAACCAACCAGTGTAAGATCAGAGGTGTATATACAAGCCCTGAGCTGGACTTAGCCGTTCGCCATGGCTAGAGAATATTGAAGATACATGAGGTGTGGAGGTTTCAGAAGCTACCCAACCTTTTCACTCCATATATAAACACTTTTTTGAAGGATAAAGTAGAAGCATCAGGGTATCCGCGAGGAGTTGATACCGGAGATGAAAAATCGGCTTCCCAAATTGTAAACAACCCAGGCAAGCGCTTTAGTGCAAAGTTGTGTCTAAACAGTCTTTGGGGAAAATTTGCACAGAATACTGGCAAAGGGAACGTTCATTTGGCACAAAGTTATAGTGAAGTCTGGGATTATGCCAACGCTCCCGATAAAGAGGTTATGGAGATCGTGAATGTAGGTAATACATAATAAAGTACAACAATACTGAATTGGCCACAGATACCTCACGAGTTACAAACATACCTGTAGCCAGCTTCACAACGGCCTACGCACGCATCAAACTTTGGGGCCTGTTGCATTCTCTTGGTCGGAGGGTTTTGTACGCCGATACAGATAGTGTGATATTCACAGCGAGGGAGGGTCAATACATGCCTCCTATTGGTGAATTCCTCGGAGAGTTGACTGATGAGATCAAGAATGAGTATGGAGACATCGCATACGCCGACTCTTTTCGGGCGCAGAAGTTGGGGGACGTGAAGGAACTTAGGGGTACGAAGGTGTGCCGTAACACCTATAAAAAACGTTACCAGGTGCCTGGTACCTATGATACCGTACCCTTTGGATACCATAATCCTTAATTGTTATATATAATATATATATATATATTATATATATTATATATATATATATATATATATATATATATATCTTAACGATATGTTTATTTTTATTTATTACATGTATTTGTATATGACGCGTTCGGTGGAAGAGTGATGATTCAACAAATTTTCACAAAATGAATTTTTGATGGCAAAGTAATATTTTGTAACCTCTATTTTTATTTGCAAAATATTATAGCTGAATTCGAAGTGAAATAATAGAACGATAAAAAAAATCGATAGAAAAAAGTTTAAATTTTTGTTAATCATCATAAAAATGAACAAAAATTGTTTGGGTAGAGTTGAAATTTGCCTAAGTCTACGTAGGCCACCCTGACCTACTGAGGCAAATTAGAGAAAAGGCGGAGGTATGCGCTCTCCGAGTGCTTTCTACTGAATTACTAATGTTCTGTTTAAGAAGACTTGATTATTTAATTAACGCCTAAATTAATGATGCTCATTTAAAACTATTGATTAAGAGAAAATTCAGTGAAAAAAAACTTTAACTGTACCTAATGACTCGGTTAAGTAAAATTAGTAAAGTTAAGTAAAATTTTCTTCTAGAAGGTTACGCGAAGGAGACGGATACGATATCATTCAGTAACAAAACATTGAGACAGATATGATATCATTCAGTAACAAAACATTGTAATTTTTTTTATGCAATGAAACAAAAGAATATCGAATCGACGTGAAATAACACGTTTTGTCAATCGTAGATTCGAAGTATAAAAGGCATGATCTATGTGTTGGTGTTAAATACTTATTACTCAAATTTTTACAGAAAAGATTTTTATATGAAAATTATACGAGTACATCATAAACATGCATGATAATGATTAAGTATCTGATTACGATAAATAATTTTATTTTATTAATCCAGAGGTTGTCCCATAAGTTAGGTGTTTCGATAAAGATTGTCATTTTGTTTAGTAGTAATTTTTAGGTATGGCAAATAATTATTATTAAAAGTTTATATTAATAAAAGGAATTTTTATGCCGATTTCAACAATGAAGGTAAAAAGTAAATTTTTTTTTTTCAAATTACACCAACTTCTGGAACAGCCTGTATGTAAGACTAAAAATTACTCGACTAACTAGGGAGTATTTTGTAATTTTGATTCAAAAAATTATAAGTGCAAATATAATCAGTAATTTTATTTCATTTGTTAAAAAAAAGATGCCAAAATTAGGAATTATCTTTTAAAACTTAATTGTAAATCAAACGTTTTACATGCTTTTTTCTCCTTGATCTTTTTAATTTACAATTTTGGAAAATAAATCAATTAATCGGTAAATAATTAGCAAGGCTCATCATTAGTCGTTTTTTTAAGCCAGAATTTTGAGTTTACTTAAAATATAAAGTTCTCTGTACTTTATCCTTTAAAATTTCTTTACAGAAATAATAGTAACTTTTGAAAAAATTGCTTTGAGTTCTTAAAAAAATATAATATAAAATCACTGAATATCAATTAATGAAACGTAGCCCTTCAAAAATGAATGGTAGAAAAAGAACCAGAAACACACAAAACTGGAAAAGGAATATAGCAAAGTATAAGAGAAATACCGGGGATGAATATTTAAGCAGTTTTTCAAACAAAATCATCAGTAAGCGAGCAATTGGTCCTGCATGTAACTGTAAAAGAATGTGTTTTAATAAAATAGGATTTAAAAGATTTCTGAAATATTTACTTCATTTTGGCGAATTGCTAACTTCGATGAACAGAATGGATACATACAAAGACTTGTTAGCAAAAATATTGTTTCAAGAATTTACAAAAAACAAGGAATAAGTCGAAAGAAATCAAGTTCTCAGTATAAGGTGATGGCTAATGGCATGATGCATCAAATCTGCAGGATAGCTTTTCTTAGTATTCATGGACTAACAGAGAGACGTGTAAGGACAGCTTTAACTAAACAGAGTAAAACAGGAGTCTCTCAAAAGGATTTAAGAGGAAAGAGTGTGCCTACGAATAAAATTGACGAAGTGAGTCGGTTGAGAGTGAAGGAGCACATTGGAATGTTGCCTACTTTTACAAGTCATTATTCGAGAGCTCACTCTCCTAACAGAGTATTTTTAGCCCAGGTTCTATCAATTCAGTAAAAAGTTTATACCAAGCTTATAATGTGTGGATGTTTGACTACTATCCAGAAGAGAAGATTGTAAGTATGGATTATTATAGAAGAATTTTCACATCTGAATATAATATACATTTTGCACCACCAAAATCTGATACCTGCACAACTTGTGATAAATTTAAAATGGGCATTCAAAATGCGCCAGATGAGATCTTGAAGCATTCAATTGAACAAGGTTTTGAATTTCATAAGAGAACGGCCAGTGAAGCTAGAAAGTTGATGAACTCATTTAAATCAAACGATGACCCTTGTATATTGGCCATCTGTGTAGATCTACAGCAAACCCTTCCACTCCAAGATTGAGTTCCGGTGTGGCTTATTATAACGAAAGTTATGGACTTATAATCTAAGTATATCAAACCTCATGACCAATCAACCTACCATGTACGTCTGGGACGAAATAACTGCCAAGGCGAGGTAGTATTGAAATTGCAAGTTGCATACACCATTGGATTAGACACAATAATGATAGCGAAATTATTACTCATTTGTACGTATTTTCAGATAACTGTTTTGGGCAAAATAAAAATATAAATTTAATATTAATGTATCTTAGAGAAATTCACTGTGGCTCACTGATTCACATAGAACACACTTATCTTATCCCTGGTCATTCTACAATGCCTTGTGATGCTCAGTTTGGACAAATCGAACAAAACATTAAAAAATATTACAATAATGTTATTTATACAAAAGAAGATTATGTTACAGCAATAACTACAGCAGTCTCGAAGCGTTTCTCAGTGGTGAAGATGAATCAGTCTGACTTTTTAAACTTTGATGGTCTGAAGACAGGCATTGTTAGGAGGAAATCGCCAAATGCCAAATTTAGTAACGCAAGAAAGTTCATATTGGATGTTCAGTACAAAGAAGGCTACGTAATCTCTACCTCATACCAAACATCTCAAAGCAACAGCCATCACATTAGACTGCAGAAAGGAAAATATAAACAGCATGATGACAGTTTGTTTAATTTAGCCAACTACGAACTGCAACCAGCGTATTCTCATATGCTCCCAATTTCGAAAGAAAAAATGAAAGATCTCAGAGAATTGATGGAACTGATGCCTGCAAGTGCAGCAATATTATGAAGCATTATTAGAACAAATGGATATGACACCAAATGACATACTCGTAGATGATAATACCACATTCGATCAAAATGACCAAATGATGGATTACACCAATTAAGTAACTTAACAAGAGGTAGGTAATCGAATTACAACAAAATTTCTGTATTAAATTATACTCTACAGTATGTCCCACAAAAAAGTACACCCAACTTTAGATTGTACTAACTCCTCCAAAAATTGAGATATTTTGGATCTGTTTGTTTGATTTAATATAGCAAATTATTCTTTGTTAACGTTCAAATTTATTCATGTTTAAACGAATTAGTTGTTTAAGCATCTGCTT
Source organism: Bathynomus jamesi (assembly GCA_023014485.1). Classification (NCBI taxonomy): domain Eukaryota; kingdom Metazoa; phylum Arthropoda; class Malacostraca; order Isopoda; family Cirolanidae; genus Bathynomus; species Bathynomus jamesi. The sequence continues at coordinate 492,794 of JAJOZX010003037.1, forward strand.
TTAACTGAAGGGTACAACAAAATGGATTGCGCAAAATTGGTCAATGAAAAAATAATGTGTGTGCTATCGATGTAATGAAAAGACAAATACATAATAATAGATACTTTAACATAATTTTAATAAGATACAAAGCAGATTTTTCTTTATTCCTTATTACAAAAGTTATGCTTAGTTTCGTTTTCTTTCAACATGACCGCCATTCCTATCGATACAAATCTGGAGTCGAGCTCTCATCTTCCCCATCACTCTTTTGATAAGATCTGGATTGTCTTTTGACAAGTTGATTTCAGCTGTGATGCGAGTCCTCAAATCATCTAAATTGATAGGTTGTGATGCAAATACTCTATTTTTCAAATGACCCCATAAAAAGTAATCACACGGGATCAAGTCAGGGCTTCTGGGAGGCCATTCAATGTCATGGCCTGTAGCAATTACTCTTTGGTGGAAGACTTCCTGCAAGCGTTCCTTCACAATAACTCTCCTGTGAGCAGGAGCTCCGTCTTGCACCCACCAAATACGATTAAATCGGTTTCCATAAGCAATACGTAATTGTGGAAGGATTTCTCGGTCTATCATTTCTAGGTAAGCTTCACCATTTAGATTGCCATCGTAAAAGACCGGGCCAATTAACGCTCCATTACCGCACAGTCCTACCCAGAGAGACAGTTTTTGTCTAGAGTTATTCTTTTCGTAGATATGATTTTCAGGTGGATGATTTTTTGGTGCATATTGACGGCAGATTTGTCTGTTCACTAGACCATTCATAAAAAAGGCCGCCTCATCTCCAACCACTAATTGTTCCGTGAATCTTTCTGGTTTTTCAAGAAACCAATGGCGGTCATGTTGAAAGAAAACGAAACTAAGCATAACTTTTGTAATAAGGAATAAAGAAAAATCTGCTTTGTATCTTATTAAAATTATGTTAAAGTATCTATTATTATGTATTTGTCTTTTCATTACATCGATAGCACACACATTATTTTTTCATTGACCAATTTTGCGCAATCCATTTTGTTGTACCCTTCAGTTAAAAGCAGATGCTTAAACAACTAATTCGTTTAAACATGAATAAATTTGAACGTTAACAAAGAATAATTTGCTATATTAAATCAAACAAACAGATCCAAAATATCTCAATTTTTGGAGAAGTTAGTACAATCTAAAGTTGGGTGTACTTTTTTGTGGGACATACTGTATAATATTTCACTATATTGTATAGTTATAGCCAAAATATCTTTTTTAGTCTACAAACTTTAAACGCTAATTGCGGAGAATTTCTCAAATGTTGAATTCGTCATTCTTCCGCCAAACGCGTCATATACACCTTGAATATTTCGTTTATTAAATAAATCGTGTTTCAATTAGCGTTTCACTTTCTCCTTTGTGTGTGTGTGTGTGCGTATGTACAGGAGAAAGTTCTAAGCTCCGCCCCCTGTATGATCGGTCACGTGACTCCTGCTATTACCTGGGCATATCTTTTCCCTCCGTGTTCAGTTGATCACTGCAAGCCCTGTGTCTCAGATGTGTATTTTCCCACGTAGACAAAAAATAGTAATGGCTTCCTTTAATATTGCGTGTTCGACGTTTATGAAGTGGTATTCGGCAAAGTGTGAAGATGTGGTAGATACTGAATGGCTCCCGATTCCACTCTCCTTTGATACTTTTAAGACTACATTGAACCGTGCGAAGCTTGAGGAACAAGAGGTACAAATACTCTACGGGTATTCTGGCGAGAGCATTGCGGGATTTCGTGGTACAAGCGATGCATTGAAGTATGTTGTAGGACTAAACTTTATAAAAGGTTGCATATACAGTGAAGTGGAAGAAACAACACGTGCAGAAGAGAAGCAACGGTTATGGTTAGTGAGTCTTGTTGATGAGAGGTTGTGACAAGCGATATTATATCATGTTGCATCATACCGAGTACTCGTACCCTGCGACTGAGAATGTAAATCTAGTCATCATGGAGAATCTTAAGTATTTTTACCACTACATTAATATATATCATGACGAGGTTTGTAGTGAGGTTGTGGCTAAAGCCCTGCGTGAGTTTTTAACAGAATTTAGAGACGAGTATCGTCTGCTAAACGAAAAGGAAAAATATAGGCATATGTTTTTCTGAAATAGTGCGCCGGAGTGTGAATAAAATGTGTTTAGTTGGTGAAAATCCCACTGAACGAAAATGTCTGGTGTACATTCTGGGGAGTGGGAGTGATAAAACATTAAAACCGGTATTGCTTCATGTATCTGAAAATTTCTCAAAACACCTACCCAGTATAATGGGTTACAAGTATTCTCTGTCACGTTGGAAGAACGCCGTACACGATTCATCAGCTTATGGTGTGACTCACTCCTCCCATCGAGCTAATCCACTCGCCTGTGGCTCATAGTCTTCTCAAAGCTTGAACCGAGTGGACGAGCACTCCTCGAATACGATGGAACTTCCTTTGAGCAGCATTCTCAATGCCGTGTACGATGTGTCTGTGACGAAGTCATTGTGCGTGTTCAGGCGTAAAACCGGTACCATTAACTATGTACTGGAAACGACTTGTAGACAAACAAACTCTGGTAAACGGAATGTTTTTTATTTAAGTGTTGGGGGAGATGAATATAGTCTTCGTGGTAGTTGAGAAGTGGAGTAAGGAGCGTTATAAAATTCCTGCAGGTGTAGGTACAAGAAAGCAGAATTAGTGATACCCCCTCATATGCCATTGTTTGTACGTTGTGTATAAATAACGATCAGCCATGCATTGATATACGACTGATCTGGAAGAATGCTTCTGATGATAACGTTCTTGTCCCTACGCGAAACCGTTTCATCCTCGACAGAATGTTTGAAATCGTCGGTTTCCGCAAGCTGAAGCCTATATTAGACGCGCGTGTTACGGATATGCTTTATTTTGATATAGTTCTTGAATACGCATTCACCGCTCTACTCGACGGGTTTACCGAGTGTAGGACTGAACAAGGCGAGAATGGTCTTGAGTTGGATGCTTATTTAAAAGGGTTAGGCTCTTTGAAACATCATGAACTTTGGTACAAAGCATTTGAGCGGTACAGGGCTGAGCTTACCTACACCGTTCACCCTGAAGAACTATTTATATAATGAGCAGCTGTCGTTACGACTTAGATTATTTCAACTGCCGCTATGCATTGTGAAGATGAGTTCACGATTGAAAAACTCGGATCGGTAAGACTAAACCATATATTAGAAAGGAGTGTTTATAAACTTGTATTTAATGATGATGTTGTGGCTAATGATGACCTCTTTGTGCGTGCTTTTGAATGTATTCTAGCCGTGTTTCAAGATATGTTGCCAACCGAATGTAAAATGGTCACAAAAATAGTATTGAACGATATGAAGGCCATTTACATCGAGTATAGGTATCCCTACAACTTGAGCGGTGAAATAATGTTAAATCGTATTTACTGCGTAGTGCAAAGCAATAATGATGTGACTGTAGACTCGATTACGTGTGAGTTTAGTGTTTTAGTTAAGCGCAGTAGAACATAAAGTGTATGTATTTTGATGTATATTTATTTTCAATATATTTAATTATTTAATATAATTGTGTGTATATATACTGTATATATTTCTCCTGTACTGTTATATTGATGGTTATACTCCATTGTTTTGTATTTCTTATATTATTTTTACATTTTATTTTTATTATATATATATATATATATATATAATTATATATATATATATATATACACTATATGGTCAAAAGTATTCGGACACCGCATGGTTTTGGGAAAAATGGTTTTATTATGGCATTTAGTAACTAGTAGGTCCACCCTTTGCTTTTATTACAGCGTCAACACGTCGAGGCATACTTTCCACCAGTTTTCGGTAAGTCTGTGCAGGAATGGCTCGCCATTCCTCTTGCAGAGCTGATGCAAGAGATGCAAGTGAAGCCAGGCGTGGTGTGCGGTTTCGTATCCGTCGCTCCAGTTCGTCCCACATGTGCTCGATTGGGTTGAGATCGGGGCTCTGAGCAGGCCAGTCTAACAAATCCACCTTATTTTCACGAAACCAGTCCTGCACACGCCTTGCAGTATGGCAGGGAGCTCGATCCTGTTGAAACAAACAATGGCCATCTCCGTAGTATTGCCACAGTGTAGGGAGGGCCGAATTGTCCAGAACGTCGAGATAAACGTCAGCGTTCACGGTAGTGGGTATAACAACCAACGGGCCGAGCCCTAGCCAGGAAAAACAACCCCATACCATGATGGACCCTCCACCGAACTTCACCGTTGGACGTACACAGTCAGGAAGAAGCCGTTCTCCGGGCTGTCGCCACACCCAAACACGCCCATCAGACTGGAAGAGTGAATACCGCGACTCGTCGCTCCAAAGAACAGTTTTCCAGTCCTCCACGGCACAGGAACGACGGGAGACACACCAGGCCAAACGACGCGTGGCATTAACTTTTGTAATCAGTGGCTTGTGTACAGCTGCTCTACCATAATAACCGAGTCTGTGCATCTCTCTGCGGATAGTTACAGTACTAATGGAGGTACCGGATGCTCTTCCTACCTCCTCAGCGATGGAAGCGGCAGAGGACGTGCGGGACTTCTTGACATGTACCAGACTTCTATCACGTTCCATCAGTTTGCGTGGTCGTCCGGAACGTTTTTTCGCGTTAGTTGCACCGTCGTGCTTCCATCTCATGATAACATCCGCTACAGTCGACTTTGGTATATCCTGTTTGGCTGCAATGTTTCGTATAGAAACGTTACTTAAATAACATCCGATGACGAGTCCACGTTGGAACTCGGAGAGTTCACGTCCGCGCGGCATGGCTTCACAACAGTTACTGATAACTTAACAGAACACCTCAGCATTATAGTTTCGCCACGCTTTTTCCCAGCATACCTTTCGGCGAAGGTGATATTTGCAGAAATGCGGATTTTCCGGGGTGTCCGAATACTTTTGATCATATAGTAATATATATATATATATAATATATATAATATATATATTCCTCGTTCGTATTTCTTATACTATTATTATTTTTTAATTTTATTTTTTTATATATATATTCCATCGTTTGTATAGGATTGTATATTTATTTTCAATATATTTCGTGAAATTTATTCCAATAATTCGTCTAAATAAACAGAATGATGTAATGGTGTTTTAATTATTTTGGTTGTATATATAAACTATTATTTAATTATATATATACCAAATGGCTGGTTACGCCTTCTAAACCGACTGGTGGATTTCTAAGCCAACTGTCAAGAATATATGCTTCAATTAAATAAATAGCGCAATCTGCCAACTCAACCCTAATAATGTACACCTGAACAAGCCATTTACGCCTTCTAAGCCAGATTAAGCCTTCTAAACCGACTGACGGATTTCTAAGCCAACTGTCAAGAATATATGCTTTAATTAAATAACGTAATCTGGCAACTCAACCCTAATAATGTACACCTGAACAAACCATTTATGCCTTCTAAGCCGACTGGCTGATTTACACCTTATAAGACCGGGCGCTCTGATGAACTCTCATTATGCGTCTGGCTGGGGCCTGGCGAACAACCCTCTATCCTTATTAGATTAGGGTTTCACTTTCGGGGGTGAGGACATTCCAACTTCTCCCCCAAAGACCCTCCTTCTTTCTCTCCCTCTCAGGTTAAGGTTACCCCTTTTGTGGGGAGGTCATCCTCCCTTCTCTCCCAAAGCTCCCTACCCCCCCTTCATTGCAGCTTTGGGGATAACCCCTCCCCCCTTTGCAGCATTGACTTGTTGCGAGACCCCGCCCCTTTGTTGCATAACCTCTTGCAACATTGCAATTGCACTCTCCCCTCTTGCGGTCATACTACTGGTGTTACATTTGCTAATTTGAAATTATCTGGTACGCACCCGTCAGAAATAGACGCATTAAAAATCTTTGTTAGCAGCACAACACTGCTTTCTTTTAATTCTCTTAGTTGTATGGGATATATGGAATCCGGCCCCGGTGATTTACACATTTTCTTTTTATCAATATAGTGCATTACCTCCCTTTCATTAACCACAATATTATCCAAAGTATTACCTTTGTCAAAAGGTATTATGTCTATGACCATAGGGATATTCGTTACATCTTCTATTGTAAAAACACGTAAAAAATTCGTTTAGCAGGGTAGCTATTTGCTTGTTTTCAGAAACTAGCTCTCCGTCAGAATTTTTCAACGGCCCCAAGACACTCTTTACTGTATTCCTCTTATTGACGTATTGAAAGAATTGCTTGGGGTTTTCTTTGTCGTCACGAGCTATGGAGATTTCAAAATCACGCTTGGACTTTTTTATTACGCTTTTCGCTTCACGCCTTAGAGATATGTAGTTGTTTTGAACCACAAATTGTTTTTATCGCACTTATGTAGCCTATAAGCCCTATCTCTACTCCTTATAATATCCCTTACTCTAGAAGTAAACCACAAGGGATTGTTATTTACTTTCGCACGCTTAATCTTGTGCGGTGCACATTCCTCATTCATAGTCCTAAATACTGTTTCAAACGATTCCCACATTAGTTTTGCGTTGGAGATCCCCATTACGTTTTCCCAATTGTGTGACAATTCATTTCTAAATTTACAAAAGTCTGCGTGCTGGAAGTTAGGAAAAGTGTCTGTAAGTGTCAGATGGAGAATCTGTTGAACTATTGTCTTATCAAAATAACGGACGTATCGGGAATTACAGTATATAATGAATAAATGTCTCAAATAAAGAGGACTTCAGTGTTTACCATAATGTCATTTCTACTGTATGAAAGAAACGACGGACACTTCCGACAATCATTTTTTATATGCACTTCAGTCATAATTACCAGATAATATTTTGTAAATTCAGCGCTAAATACCCATTCGAGTGTTATTAGACTGGTCTCTAATACATTTCGAAAAATGTTTCAGTCAATGAAAATTTTTAAATCTGATATATAAATATATAAAGAACGACGCTTGTGTAGAAGAGCATTCCGCACAAGATGAGGAGGGAGAACGAACAAATGAAAAGTGAGGTACCACCCATTTGTTCGTTCTCCCTCCTCATCTTGTGCGGAACGCTCTTCCACACAAGCGTCGTACTTTACATTAATTATACTGTGTTGTTTGCAGTTAAAAAAAAAAATATATATATAATATATATATATATATATATATATATATATATATATATATACCCTAGATCCATGTCCCAAAGCTGGATCCTGTCTGCTTTGCAGATAGCTGGTGAGGGAAGCTATATTTATGGGACCTCTTTGCGAAAGACCCGTTGCCCACGTCGGGCTTGCATCATGAAAAAGAAAAACTATGGTATTTGTCATTTACCATTACTTATTCGGACTATAGTGGATTTAATTATCCCAGAAGAGTTCCTTGTTCCATGCACGGTCTGTGTGTATCATATATATATATATATAATATATATATATATATATATATATATATATATAAGGGTGCGTCACTGCATAAGGGAGAAAACCTGAAAGTGGTCCATTTCTTTCGCTCGTTTTCTCAATTAAGCCACTGAAGGAGAAAACACCACAGACAAATTTTTGTTTGAATAGCCGTTTATTTAGGGGTCGCGCATCCACTACAAAGTTTCTACACTACATACTACATATATTCTGGGATTGGTTTCCACGTACTGATTATTTTCACGGGAAGTAACTCTATGAAAACTATGTCTTGTTTAACACTCTTAGTATTTAAAACATTACAGCATATGAAGACATAATTCGTGTTTTATATTTATAAAAATACATTTTGTTAATACACATTCTTAAGGATGTATTGAAAAACAGATAATTTAATAAAACAAAATATACTATAAAATACATTTCCACGAAAACCTATAAATAGCAACCACATTCCAGACCTCAGAATTAATGGAAATTCCACAACACATGTTAATAATTTCAATTTCCTAGGCATTTACTTTGACAAGAACTTAAACTGGAATGAACACTGTAAAATAATTGTTGTTGGTGTTCACGTAGTACGGGGAAACCAATCCCAGAATATAATATATAAATATTATATTCTGGGATTGGTTTCCCCGTACTACGTGAACACCAACAAAACGAAAGAAATTGACAAACAATACTCGGAAATGGCATGAAAAGAACTAAAAGCCTTCAGAAAGAAAGTATTTTTCAGCAAAGAAGATCCTTCTTGTTTGCTGTCTTCGGGTACGCTCGCCGATGATCCTCTGCCACCTGGATCATGTATTGGAGCTGATCCTCGTGCTTGGTACGCCCCTTTGCCGTGAACTCGTGGATGTGGAGGACCTTCCCTTCACGAGGACCTTCCCGACCCGTTCCTTCCCCAGATTGTACCCGTCTGATGTTATCCAGGCCGCAGGGGGCATTGACAAGAACGCAGTATCGATTTCAAGATGGTGGAAGATCCTTATAGTTGTGGAGATGAAGAGGTCCGGAAGATCTTTTGCAACGACGTCTCTTGCGACGGCCAACACACGAGGGCTGGGCTCGAGGGATCCCTCCACAGGGTTCATGTTAGAGACCATCTTGAGTTTGTCAGCATCTGCAACATCGTCGTCGAAGAGAGCGAGACCGACTGTAACTTCAGACAAGTACCATAGATGCCAACTCATCGCCTTCGTGCCGGCTTCCTTGATGATGGGATCCTCATGTTCCGCGAGTTCCTTGAGCAGCGTGAGGTCCATTCGTGCTGCTGCGGAAGCTGTCTTGGCTGTGAACCAGACGCGTAGGTAATGTTTTACGACGAAAATGCAGAAAACTCCGAGCTTTTCCCAGAGAAGTCCCATGCGGTTCGGGCCACGAGAGGAAGAAGGACGTTGCGGCCGCAACAGTCTAACAAACTCCTTGAACATCCAAATCTTCAGGGCATACATTGCCCGCGCCATCCATCGCGCACGGTGTAGAGCCCCAGGAGCGTTGAAGGATACGGAAGAGCATCCGCGAGGAAGAGAGCCGAGAAAAACGACAGCCAATTCCAGGAACTCCTTGTAATCATCCCTCGGTTGTTGAACCTGAAGGAGCTCCTGAGCAAACTGGATGAGATCATCTCGCCACGGCCGTATTCTGATTGCCATGGCTTCATCGTCCGCTGCCGTCCTGAACTTTTCCTGATTGATCTCAGGCCAGCAATTCCTGAAGTTCAGGAATAACGTGATGTCCGAACTTTTTGACTGTTCCACCAGAAGGGCAGAGAATACAGCCTCCAGGAGAACCTCCAGAACGTGGTGGCGGCAAGCGAGGTGCAGAAACTTTCGACCAAGCATCAGTTCGATCCTCATACAAACACCAGATTTTATCCCTGTATTCACGGCCGTGGTATCGAAACACATTGACGTAATCCTGTCCTTAAGGTTCCATTCTTCCAAAACCTCCTCGATCACATTAGCTGCTTGTTCCGCCTTCCCATCGGTGAGCTTGGGCACTGCAAGGATCTTCACACCTTTTCCGGAGACCAAGATTGGCAGACGATCGATCTTCTCCCTGCCGGTCAAGTCTGACATCAACTTTCCGTCCCAATGCAGTGTCAAGGGAACTGTGGGAGAAAAGCTTTCCTTTACCTCAGCTGCCAGGGATCTTCGGTGAGCAATTCGCCTCCTCCTTATGGAACTTGCGCTTAAGGCGAATTTCCTGACATCGTGACCAAGATCAGCGGAAAAAGGAAGCAGAACATGAGTGGCTTGTCGATCACTGATCTGCGTCGAGGTCAATGCACCTTGCTCCTCCAATGATCGCAAACGACGCTGGTCCTCCTGCTCGAATTTCTTCCTCTTCGTCGCTTCCCGTTCACACCATCTCTTGTCCACCCCAAGCATGTTTCCAGGGCGTCCTGGCCGGTGTTGAGCGATGAGAAAATCCTTCTCTTTGATTTTGATGAGGCTCAACGCGTCCGGATGTGCCACGTCGAATAGATCCTCCAAACTCATCACAAACTTCTCGCGATCTTCAACAGCCTTCCCACTGGATCTGTTTGCGCTTTTCCGCAGGCCATAGTACTCCTGGTGGAGCTTGGTGAGCTTGTCGATGATCTGGTAAGGCGTGATCGTTGGTATTTTCGCCTTGTCCCAGACTTCGGAAATCATGGTTGCAGTTTGTTTTATACACTTCTTGAGCTCAGGGTCCGATTTGTGTAAATAGAAAATGACTCTGAGGGACTCACCACGGCTGGGCAATTTAGTCCCAGGAAACCGTGGGATTGGTTTCCCCAACAACCAGATTTCATCAGCTAGCTTCTTCACTTCCTTAGCACCTTTCGTCGCCATTTTCATTAAGCAAACCACCTGTGGAAGAAAAGAAACCAACAATTAATAGAGAGCCTCATATAGAAAATCTTAACCCCATGTATTCCAGGGTATTTTAACGAAAAGAACAGCCGAGGTTGGGCCATATGACATATATACTACTAATAAACCACATAATATGGCCCCACCCCGGTATAAATAGGTTATTAATTCACTGTGCGCGACCCCTAAACATTGATATATTGAACTGATTTTTATACTGCCAGGTTTTCTCATTAAGTGGATCAAAATTTGCAAGCGAGCGAACACGTGACAACTTCATGTTTTTTGACGCACCCTAAAAATATATATATATATATATCGTAAAGAACGACGCTTGTATAGGAGATATTCCGCGCAAGACGAGAAAGAGAAAACAACAAATGAAAAAATGAAGTACCACCTGGGAATCGAACCCGGGATCTTCCGATTGCCGGTCAGACGCGATACCACTACACAATGGACTTCACTCTTCCAAATGCCGTAATTCCTCTACATACTCGCAGAAACCAATGCCCCAAGGGGGCACCTCCCGCATGCCGTAACATTATATACATTCAACTGCAAAGAACACGCAGTATAAATAACGTAAAGAACGCCGCTTGTATAGGAGATATTCCGCGCAAGACGAGAAAGAGAAAACAACAAATGAAAAAATGAAGTACCACCTGGGAATCGAACCCGGGATCTTCCGATTGCCGGACCGGCAATCGGAAGATCCCGGGTTCGATTCCCAGGTGGTACTTCATTTTTCATTTGTTGTTTTCTCTTTCTCGTCTTGCGCGGAATATCTCCTATACAAGCGTCGTTCTTTACGTTATTTATACTGCGTGTTCTTTGCAGTTGAATGTTATATATATATATATATATATATAATATATATATATGTTACAGTCAAAGTGTGTAACCAGTCATTTCGCGTAATGGTTGAAACTTTTAGTCATTTCGCGAAATGATAAAATCTTCAGCCATTACGCGAAACGGCTGAAATTCCACCTTGGTCATTTCGTACAAGATCATTTGCCTGGTTAGGTTAACTGTATGGCAATTGGTTAGATTAAGTTGTTATTTTCGTTAGTTTTAACGAAAATAACACGATTAACCTAACCAATTGTCAAGTTGACCTAACCGGGCCTTCAATGGTGGACATCAGAATAACATTGAAGGCCCGGTTAGTATTTGAAAACCTCTATATTGAAAACTCAAATTCAAATGTGTTCAAATGTTCAAATGTGTATTTGAAGTGTGTTTCTCACTTATTTGAACAGACCTGTGGATGTATGTACGTTTTAGCAGATTTAGTTAGTTAAATAAATGTTTCCGATTTTATTGTGATGTTTGTTATTTCTATGAATTCATGACAAAAGTCATTTTAGCCATTTCACGAAATGACCAAGGTGGAATTTCAGCCATTTCGCGTAATGGCTGAAGATTTTAGTCATTTCGCGAAATGACCAAGTGAAACAGCCATTTCGCAAAATGACTAAAAGTTTCAGCCATTACGCGAAATGACTGGTTACACACTTTGACTGTAACATACACACTCACACACACACACACACACACACACACACATATATATATATATATATATATACAAAGGAATAGAAAATATAGCAAATAGCAACAGACCGGCTGGTCCGTACGAGACTGTTTAAGAAAGGTAGGGTAAAATATGTAAGAAAATTTAAAGACAAGTGAAAGTTTTAACAAAACAGAGAGAAGTTGAAAGGAAGAAAAGCAATTTAAAGATAAAGTGAAAATAAAGAGGAGGGAATCCGAGTGAAAATTCTACACTACTTTTATGTGTTAACAAATGCTTTTAACTGTGGATTTAAGGCAAGCTAAGCATTTAGTCTCTTTTCAAAGGATTCAACCGAATTACTTTGAATCCATTCCACAAATTAACTATACGATTGAAGAAAAAATACTAGCTTCATTCGAATTAAAATGTTTACCTACTAATTTGAAATTATTACCGGAAGTTCTAGCTGCATTTCTAAAGGTGAAATATTTTTCGGCGTCGACATTATCAGAATGTTTAATCATTTTAAACACCTGGATTAAATCTCCTCGAATATGCCTTTTTACGAGTGAGAATAAATTTAAAGTTTCTAAACGGGCAGCGTGTGATCATAGGCGGATCCAGAGGGGGGCCAGGGGGCTTAACTGAAGCAACGGGACTTAATTGAAGCAACGTGGACATAAGCATTAAAACATTTTACCTAATTCCGTTTAACCAGGATGTATGGGCTCCAAATTAAGTCCCCTGGCCCCAGTGGCGTTCTGAGCACTATTGGCGCCCAGGGGAAAACTTAACTTGTGGCGCCCAGGGGAAAACTTAACTTGTGGCGCCCCGGCGCCCCCCCCCCATTGCCAACTTGAAAAATAAAAAAATATTTTCGATGAACAGTACATGGTTTATTTACCGTTTATGTATTTACAAACTAATCTTTCTGGCTTTCAAAGTAGCAAACTTGTCAATCACATCATCAAAATTTAGAAGTTCCAATGTTTTTCTCTCAATGCTTAACTGAGCTAAAGTACTAAGCCGATCTTGCCCCATTGATGCGCGGAGGTAAGTTAAAATCAGTTTCAGCTTACTGAATGATTTCTCACAGCTGGCAATGGAGACTGCAGTTGTCAACAATATTTGAAGAGCCACTCGTAGATTTGGAAAGACATCTTCTCCATAGGTGATGATGAATGTCAACAGCTGCTTAGGGCTGGTCACTTTGACATCTTGACGAGCTGACAAGAGCATTTTGCAATCCTCAACTTCAACATACAGGTCACTGCCATTGATATCCCCATCGTAAAATGTGGCAGCATTGTCACATTTCTCTTTCAGGGTAGCATTGTTCAAGCCTCCGAGCTTCTGCACATCAAGGAGAAATCCAAATTTGTTATCCAACTCCTTCAACCGTCTGAATCTGTCACACATTTCCATGTTCAACCGATCAAGCACAGTGGTCATGACTCGGGGAACTTCCTGTTTCGCTGACAACCCTGCATCTCTGGCCAATTCTCCAGGCATAATTTTCCGTCTTCTTCTTCGCATAGTTTCAATTGGAACATCCCATTTTTTGTAAAGTTCTCCTTTCTCAACAGCCTCCTTGGTGATTGCTTCACGCTCTTCAGTGAGGTTTTCTTGCAGGGCTTTCATGTCCAAGTATGCATCCCGAAAGTTCATTGTTGGGTCTTGCAATCGCTTTTGTACTCGGTTGATCTTGCTCAAAACCGGATTCCAGAAATGCAACAGAGTCAAGAAATTGAAGGACATAATAGCATGTTGTAGTTGAACTGCCTCTCCTCTTGTTTCAGCTGTGCTACTTTCATCTTCCCCAAACTTCTCGAACAGTTCCAACAGAGGCTCAATCCCATGATGAATTGCTTTCACAGCATCAGCTCGACTACTCCAGCGAGTATCACTTTCCCGCTTCACTGCAATAGGTATCACTTCTTTCATGCGCTGCCAACGAAGCGTCGAACGAGAAAAGAAAGCATAGATGCTCTCAACTGTTCCAAAGAATGTCATGACAATGGGATCTTGACTGGCAGCGTGTACGCTACAGAAATTCAGGCTGTGGTTGTCACAGTTCACAAAAGTTGCTTTTGGACTTCGGGCAGATATTCTTTGTTGAACCCCAGAGAGATGGCCTGACATGACAGCTGCATTTTCATAGCATTGAGATCGACAATCTTGGAGGTTGATTCCATCTGTCTCCAGTCTTTCAACGATACAACTCTCGATGTGTGATGCAGTTTTTCCGTAAATATGAATAAAGCCAAGGAAGTCTTCCTTCACTTCAACAGTCTTCTTGTCAAAATCGATGTTCACATACCGAAAAACCTGTGACATTTGCTCTCTATGACCTAGGTCAGGCGTAGAGTCAAATAACATTCCATAGTACTTCTTCTTGCGAATGTCTTGGAGAAGTTTGTTTCGAAGAGAAAGAGCAAGAAGTTGAATGAACTCATTCTGTATCCGGGGCGACAGATATAACACATGCTTTGGATTCTGCTGAGCATATTCTAGATGCTGCTTCAGGAGAGGATCATAATGTGACACAAGGTTAAGCAATGATAAGAAATTACCAACGTTCATGTCTGTCATGAGTTCCAACTTTTCTACATGACCACGGAGTGCCAAAATTTGGCAGACCAAAAACTTGATGCAATCTAAAATACGTTTCAAAACCTGCCTCCAGTTCTCTTTTTCCTTGTTGATTTGTTCTTCAAGACTGGCGTCGATAGTCGCCTTCTCTTTTATTCGTCTTTCGGTCTCTTTCCAGGTTCTGAAGGCCAGCCTGTGATTCACACTGTTTTCATGAGCAGAAACCTTTTCTGTCTTCCAGAAGAATACAACAAGCAACAAAAGCAGTATGCTGATCTTCTTGATGGAGAGTAGAGAAGCCAAGATCTATTTACTTCTTTGCCATTAGGGAGTTTGCGTTTGAACCATGATTTGGTCATTGCTCGTCCATTCGGCTTATCCTTAGCTTCAAAAGGCCCATCTTTGTGTTGGAATGGTTCAGATCCAAGAGAAACCATCTCTGTTCGTAGATTTTGTGGCACAACAGGCAGCATTTGGTCATCAAATCTAAGAAACCCCACATCACATGTTTGAAGTACCTCTGCGCCTTTAGGTAAGCTTGGAGGTTCACTTAGAGCATCAGATTGATCTTTACCCACTTCATGGTCAGATACATGTTGTTCCATCTCAGGATCAGATTCGGCTTCTTGCATTTCTGGTGTATGTTGCTCACCTGAAAACTGTTCTTCTTCGCTAGATTTATCATCCTTTTCTTTTCTCCCTTTGACTGTAAAGTAGGAACGCATACACTTGCTTAACTTCTTTGCTTCCTTGGCCTGTGCTGCTCTTCGTTTTCTGCCCTGCGCCCCACTCAATTTCTTCTTACCATTTGATCCACTCATTCCAATGTCGCACATCGTGCTAACCAATAACCTAAAAGAAAGAGAGAACATTGATCAATATAAAGCAATCAAACATTGACAATACAACTACAACTAGCAGTATTTATAATAATAATAATAATAAAATAACAATAATAATAAGAATAGTAATAACCACCATAAACACCACAATCACACACTACACCACAGTCACAACACACCAGCCACCCAGCCAGACATCACACCACACAGTCACACACCACAGCCACACACACCACACCACACAGTCATGCATCACACACATCACAGTCACACCACACACCACAGTCACACACCACAACACTCATTCACACATCACAGTCATAAACCACATCACACAATCACACACAACACCACACCAGTCACACGCCAAATCACAGTCAAACACCGCACCATAGTTACGCATCACACAGTCATATCACCACAGCGCAGTCAAGCACCTAACTACAAGATAATTAAATAAGAAAATCATAAGCTTTCTCAAGGAGCCACGACTGGGTATTGCATAACACGCCATACCTATAAGCAAAATCCCTAAAAAAATGAATAGAAAATCAATAATAATAATAATAATAATTAAAATCTGTATCTACCTCTCGCCTTCCAAGGGGGGCACGCCCCCCAGTTTGGGAAACGCTATACTCTAGCCTAAGCATAAATAATGTGTAACCAATAATAACAGTGCTAAAAGTTATAAAGCAAATAAAGGACAAAAATAAGGCTTACAATGGCACGGACAACAACACAACCAGACTACCAGTGTGTCTGCGAATGACTGACTCGGACTGCTGCCTGGCACCTGCAGTGGCAGCAGTGTGACGCGTCAAGTCAGAGGTCCCGTATTAGACCCGTATAGCCCCTGCAGCCTCCCCCCCACCCTGGGCTTGAGATGTAACTTTGAATTACAATATATACACTGAAATATAAATATTTACAGCAGTCTATGAGTAAAGACGTATTTGTTTTTTTAGCAACTCATGAATTGTAAACAAAAATAACGAACGCAAACACGAAATTCAGTGGAAACTGCTTAAGTTTGCTTAAGCAACTTGTAAGAGCGCAAAAAAGAGCCTTATCATTATGTTTGACTGCCACAAATAATGGTAAATTAATAAATAAACAATTAAATAAAGTTTATTTGTGCTGCCAAATTTGCCATTGAAAATTACCTATCAATTCCACAACATAATTTAACTTTGTAACTCCTTATTTTCCTTTCGGAAAAGTAAAGCATAAAAAATTCATGTTTCAATAAAATAATAATAATAAATTCAATTTCATAAGTGGCGTCGGTACGTTCTGCTTGAGCAGTTTAACAACCAGTACGATTTGAACAAGAAATTTAACAACCGGTACGGCCTACCGTTCCGTACCACCTCAGCTCAAGCCCTGCCCCCACCCCACTGTGCACGTGCCTGCTAGTAAGATCGGAAACAAAATATGACAATATTCAGGGGGATAAAATTGTAATGGCCTTTGCTATATTTCTATATTTCTTTTGTACTTATATAATTTTTTTTTCATTAACATCACAATTTGGCGCCCCCTACATTTAGCGCCCAGTGGCAATTGCCCTTCCCTGCCCCCCCCCCTCGGTACGCCACTGCCTGGCCCCCCTCTGGATCCGCCTACGCGTGTGATTTGTTTCTAAGTCTAGGAATCATTTTAGGTGCCCGTCGCTGCACACTCTCCATTTTATGTCCTGTCGTAAATATAGAGACCAGAACTGAACGCAGTATTCCAGGTGGAGACGTACTGAGGAATTATACAGGGTGTACATGAAGTCAGGATCTATTTTTGTGAAGCACTTTTAAATTATATGGAATTCAATCATAAAATGATAAAGTGGTAACATTTATTAAATAATTAAGAGTAGGATTCGACGTGACGCCCATCAGTATCCCTGCACAGCTGAAATCGTTCCGCAGCATTTCTAAACACATTCTGGAGCATTTGCGGGGTTATGTTATCTGCAGCAGTTCATATACGTGTACGTAAGTTTTGAAGACTCGTAATCTTCGTCTGATAGACGTGCGATTTGATAAAGCCCCATGCAAAGAAATCTAAAGGGATTAAATCTGGTGAGCTCGCTGGCCAAGGTCTGTTGCTTCCGCGTCCGATCCAGCGATTTGGAAAACGTCCATTTAGATAATCCTGAACAATTTTGGCATAGTGACAAGGAGCACCATCATGTTGATAGACGACGGGGATAGGATTGTTAGTACCGTCGTCTATCAACATGATGGTGCTCCTTGTCACTATGCCAAAATTGTTCAGGATTATCTAAATGGACGTTTTCCAAATCGCTGGATCGGACGCGGAAGCAACAAAAGACCTTGGCCAGCGAGATCACCAGATTTAACCCCTTTAGATTTCTTTGCATGGGGCTTTATCAAATCGCACGTCTATCAGACGAAGATTACGAGTCTTGAAAACTTACGTACACGTATACGAACTGCTGCAGATAACATAACCCCGCAAATGCTCCAGAATGTGTTTAGAAATGCTGCGGAACGATTTGAGCTGTGCAGGGATACTGATGGGCGTCACGTCGAAACCTACTCTTAATTATTTAATAAATGTTACCACTTTATCATTTTATGATTGAATTCCATATAATTTCCAAGTGTTTCACAAAAATAGATCCTGACTTTATGTACACCCTGTATAATGTTCGCATTGTTTTCTCCGTCTTAAATTCAAATTATCTGCCAATAAATCCTAAGATTCTATTTGCTTTTCTAACCGTTTCGATACATTGCTTACTCGAATTAAGAGTGTCGTCAACAATAATACCTAAATGTTTCTCTTCCTTAACACTCGTTAGTGTCTTGTCGCGTACGAAATACTTTTCTTTAACATTGTTTCTACAGATATACGCAACGTTTTACTTTTATTTATATTAAAATTAATTTGCCAAATTTCCGCTCACTCGAGTAATTTATTAATACCTTGAAAGTGAAAACGTTCTGCCGCTGGTTTTGTTCGTCCCCCAAGTTTGGTGTCATCCGGAAATTTTGAAATTATACTCGTACTGTTAATTCCTATGTCGATGTCATTGATATAAATAATAAAAAAAGGATTAGTCTCAGAACTGATCCCTGAAGCACGCCGCTAGTTACACTTTTCCAGTTAGACGCTTTGCTATTAATGATCACTCTTTGTTTACGTCCACTTAGCCAATTTTTAATCCATTTGAGAACATTACCATCAATTCCGTGAGAATGAAATTTAACTAATAATCTCCTCTGTGACACTTTGTGAAACGCCTTTTGAAAATCAAAATATATAATATCGACTTTTTTACTCTCGTTATATATATATATAATATATATATATAATATATATATATATATATATATATATTTACGATATCATTAAAGAAGTTGAGCAAATTAGTAAGACAAAAACGATCATGTCGAAAGTAGTGTTGAGAATCTTTGACTAATTTATTCATTTCTGAGTGATTAATATTTTGCCCCGAACGATCGTCTCCATAAGCTTACCAACTACTGAAGTCAGACTAATGAGACGATAATTTACCGGAAGCGATTTGTCCCTTTTTTTAAATACTAGCAGAGAACCCGCCCTTCGCGCGGGTACCAAAAATATCCTGGTCGACGGGCTGAATATTTTTGGTAGTTCCTGCGGAAGGCTGTTATTACCTTTCGGGTAATACATAGTTAACTGTACAGTTAAAAATAATATATTATATTTTTTTATCTTTTTTTTTTAACGAAAATATCACGACTTAGCCTAACCAATCGTCAAGGTTAAATTAATTTTTTTTTTATTTCTTTTTTAATGTACAGTCAAAAATTATATATAATATATATATATATATATATATATACAGTATATACATTTTAACTGCAGACAACACACAGTATAATTAATGTAAAGAACGACGCTTGTATAGAAGAACGTTCCGCACAAGATGAGGAGGGAGAACGAACAAATGAAAAATGAGGTAACCACCCGGGAATCGAACCCTGGATCTTCCGATTGCCGGTCAGATATGCTAACCACTACACCATGGGCCTCGATTAATCAGAAGTCGAAATTCTCCTACATACGAGCAGAAACCAATGCCCTGAGGGGGCACCTTCCGCATGCCGCACATATATACATTTTAACTGCAAACAACACACAGTATAATTAATGTAAAGAACGACGCTTGTATAGAAGAACGTTCCGCACAAGATGAGGAGGGAGAACGAACAAGCGTCGTTCTTTACGTTATTTATACTGTGTGTTGTTTGCAGTTGAAATGTATATATGTGCGGCATGCGGGAGGTGCCCCCTCGGGGCATTGGTTTCTGCTCGTATGTAGGAGAATTACGACTTCTGATTAATCGAGGCCCATGATGTAGTGGTTATCATATCTGACCGGCAATCGGAAGATCCCGGGTTCAATTCCCGGGTGGTTACCTCATTTTTCATTTGTTCGTTCTCCCTCCTCATCTTGTGCGGAACGTTCTTCTATACAAGCGTCGTTCTTTACATATATATATATATATATATATATATATATGTTTTTTAACATTAAAATTAACCAACTAAGTTAATTGAATGCCCGGTTAGGTCAACTGTCCGTCCTTGACGATTCATTAGGTTAAGTCGTGATATTTTCGTTAGTTTTAACGAAAATACCACGACTTAACCCAACTAATCGTCAAGGGCGGACAGTTGACCTAACCGGGCATTCAATACTTTTCCCGTAGTGGATTTTCCTTGTGGTTAAGACGCTAGGCTGCTGGTGGGACGTGGTTCGGATTCCACGTTAACCTGTAGGTCTAAGGTGGAGTGAAAAGCTTGACCGTCAGAATTAACAATTCGGGTGGAAGCTAACCAAAGGTATTCTGCAGCCAACGGCATTCACATTTCGAAACCAGGAGTGTAGAGTTTGTCACGCAAATAAGTCCAAAGCCAGACATAACATTGGGTTAAATCAGGTGATCTGGCTGGCCACTCGATGGGTCCTCAGTCCTCACCGCCCAACCCATCTTCCTTCAAGATTGGTATCCAGAATCTGACGGGCAGCTGCAGAGTAATGTGTGCTCCATCATGTTGATAAAGTCATTTCTTGCTAACGCCATTAGTAAAATGTGGCAACACTTTGTCTCTCAATACCTGGCAGCAGTAGTCTTATTTTGAAGATTTCAACTTTGACTCCTGTGACGTTTCTGAGGTTCTTTGGAAGCTGATTAAAAAGTGTTGACCCCCTAAGAACCAAGCTAGTCTCCTTTAGTGTTCAGTGTTGAGGGTGTCCCTTGTCGGGCCTTTTGTTTGGGAACGCTGCACATTTTGCCTTTCCTATTTTCCATTGTTTCGATGGTAATTGGGTTTAGTTTGAGGTTAGGTACTAGTTTTCCGAATGATGAGGCTGAAAAGGGTTTTGGATAAAACGGTTGAGAGAGTTATCAAATAGATGTAGTGGGTATACGTTATGCTGCTAGAGGTGACTGATCTCTCTATTCCTTCGACTGCCCTTGATTTGTGATGTCCACTATGAGTAAGCTCATATTGTTATTACTATATATATAGTTATATACTGTATATGGGCTACGTCGTGGCCGATGTCGTAACACCGCTTCCCGGTGATCAGCGAAGTTAAACGACATTGGGTATGGGTAGTAGTTTATATCCTTGTTTTAACTTTTTTTTTCATTCAACTTTTCACTGTTGATGACCCTCAATTGGGGTCAAAACGTTTGTAATAAATGTTTCGAGCCATCAGCTTGGTCTTCTTGGTGAGGAATAGGAGGACGAGATGGTATGTTTATTTACAGATGTTTCGGAAATTTCGGTTTTCATCATCAGTGCTAAAAATTTAAAATCAAATATAAAAAATTAATAAATACGATGAAAATTAAATTGTTTTACAATATATTTATGTAAACGTATTATATTAATAGTATATTTACCGTGTATATTAAGTATTTAAAAATGTACAAAGGTTAAAATGTGAATAAAATTGAGAGCAGTGCCTTCCGTCACTGTCTTACCAGGTTATTATCGGGTTGATGAACTAATTGAAACGAAGGTTGGGAGTGATGAGATGTTGGAAAAATCCATATTAGAAATGTTGGAGATCCAAACGGAGTGATGGTAGATTTCTTTTCCGATGGTAAGGTGTGAGAATTTATCTGGCTATGTTTAAATTAAAGGTGGATATATAGTCGTTGATGGTTGGTTTAATACTGAGGATATTGAGGGATTGGAGAATACGGAGGTCGGTTAGTTGGTTTGTTGAGTTGATAATTTGGAAGTTGGAGGGAAGTAGTGGGTGGTTGTGAAAGTGGCAGTGATCCCTTATTGCTGATTTGGATGGTTTATTTAAACTTAAAGGATGCGATGTTCTGGTAGAAATACCTCGATGCTCGTCCACTCTTGTTTGATATTGGCGAATGGTGCTGCCAATATATTTTTTCTGTTCATATTTATTAATTTTTTATATTTTACTTTAAATTTTTAGCACCGATGATGGAAATTGAAATTTCCGAAACGTCTGTAAATAAACATGTACCATCTCCTCGTCTTCCAATTCCTTACTAAGTTACGGTTCCCCAAGAACAAACCCTTCAATCAAGTATATATATGGGGGTGAATTTCACAATTAAACACGTGAAATGAATGAATGATGCAAACCCACAGGGAAAAAGAAAAATTATCCCATGTATTCATGTATTCAGAAGTACACCTCGTCAGGGAACGACGAGGTGTACTTCTGAATACACAAAAGGCCTTGGAATCATTTTTCTTTTCCCTGTGGGTTTTCATCATATATATATATATATATATATATATATATATATATATATATATGAGAAACTTTTATGTTACACACAGACCCGTGCATGGAACAAGGAACTCTTCTGAGAAATTAAACCCACTACAGTTCGAATAAATAATGGTAAATAACAAACACTAGTTTTTTTTCTTTTTCATGATGTTAGCCCGACGTGTGCTGCGAGTGACCCGTTTGCCCATGTCGGCTAGCATCATGAAAAAGAAAAAGCTATTGTGTTTGTCATTTACCATTACTTATTCGTACTATAGTGGATTTAATTTTTCTAGAAGAGTTCTTTGTTCCATGCACGGTCTTTGTGTAATATATATATATATAAAATTGTTATCATTATCAGTTAAAGAGTATCAATCAACATATACAAAAACTAACATAGGACAAAATATATTTGTTAGATTTACTTGTAAAGCAACCCTTTGGAAAAATATCTAACTATAAATCAGCTGAAAACCGTATGGGAAAAAAAAATTTCAACGTCATTATTGTATACTTCCTTTGTATTAGAAGCATAAACGTGTAGATGAAATAAGAGTTTGAAAAATTTACGAGGCTAAACTAAAAAAAATCTAATTTATGATTCTGAAAGAAATGAAAACGTACAATTTATACGTAGTTAATAGATGCAAAAATTGAAGTGAGATACGCTCGTTCTGACATACTTCAGATAATTATGCGAGAGAAAAATTTCTTTTGAACCCAGGAACTATTTAAGTTTTCTTTTCTTCAAGAAATGTAGAAAACTTAGAAAGTATATTTATACGTGGCATACTGAACCGATTTAATACTAATTATAGCAATGACAACATAAGTCAACTTTATTTTGTATTTTATTTCTCGAGCGACGACGAAAATAAGTTATCATATTTCATTTCAGACTGGACGAAACATCGAATTACGGGACAAATGATGTCCCGTAGAGATATTGTAAGGGAAGAGACATCTTTTAAACAGTGGTGGAATTCAAAAATTTTAAGAACCGGTTCGCCCTCCCCTCCCCTCCCCTTCCCCCCTTCTCCTCTCCCTTCCGTGTCAGAAATGAAAACTAAAAAATGTTTTTATTGAAATTCTTTATTTAATTTCCTTTTAAATATTTCCAAATCGCCTCCAAATCGAACTCGAGAAATTTTAGGAACCGGTGCGAACCGGCTGAATGCCACCACTGCTCTTAAAATGTGGGGTAGTACCTCAATTGGCTTGTATAGCAGCCTCTACACAACGAGGCTATCGATTAGGTTTCTGCAGGTATTTGGTCTTGGTGACTCGTGTGATCCGTATTCTTTCCTTTATGGCATCGACCATTTGCCTAAAACTACTACAGACTTTGGAATTCTCTTACGAAGTTCCCTCTTCAGATGGTCCTGAAGATGGATTATCTGCAATGTCATTATCTGCTAGAAAAGTCATTAGTCATTACACATGCTGCTGTATGGCAAGAGGCATGGTACTAGCAGAATAGCGCGTTCGATTGCTGGTCGAAAAACTCCAATTAGGCTGCCAGAACATGATCCCTGAGAATGTCACTATATTTACCGGCATTAAGTCGTTGGACTGTTTCAGTGGCTGCAGAGAATGGTCCCGAAACAATGACCCCAGCCCAACAAACCTTCACAGTGAGTTTTACGGCAAGCTCACAGTTACATTTAATTCCTATGCTTTCTTCTCTGGCATTCCCTCTCAGTCAGGCGGTTGGAAGACAAAACTTTTGACCATTGAGAAATTTTTATCAGATGCAAGATTTCTCGACGAAATTGTTTGAATCTGAACAAACAAAAACAACCGTAAACAAAATGTTCTAACTTAACATACCCCAATTTTATCTTAGCGAACCTCAGTAGGTGTAATCTAACCGGTCATAATATAGCAGTATAACCTAAACTACTTTAACCTAACTTTCATTTACACAAACAATTAGAAATTTAATAGACAGTAAAAATACTGTATAAAAGAATTTTCTTTTTTACACAATTTCGAGAAAAAATGTATTCTATTTTTCTGTCGTTTGAAGTTTAATATTCCACTGAGCCACAATCATATTTCTGTCCATTGTCACATCTAAATTCAATAAGCCTTATTTTAGTCGTATTCATTTTCATATACGTGCTTTCTATATATATATATATATATATATTATATATATATATATATATATATATATATACGAAAGGAGATTGTAGACACCAATCGACCAGGTAAGTACGCCGGGGGAGATGTTAGGCAGGAGACAGGGAATGATGAAACTCCCGTTTCTCTTGTCACTCTCTCCTCTTTAGCTGATCTTCCGCATCTCATCCGCCCTGTGAGCAGTCCAGTATGCTCTCAAACGCACACTTCTCCCTCTATTCTTCACTATATATATGCATTCATTGTACACACTACACAATCTTCTAAAGATTTATTAAAAAATAAAATAAAATGGCATCGTGGGCCTCAGAGACTTTGATTTTGGCTCTCTCCTTCTTTAGGGAGGGAACAATTTTGCGGGCGCTCGCCCTTGCCCCCCTCCTTCCTACATAAAAATATATATATAGTACGAGTATATCCGTTGCCAGCTATGTTTGTCTTTGAAACGGTTACAGCACCATAATTACTGTTGCAATAAACCTTGTTGTCATTTCCACTTTAACCCTAGAATGCATAACCCGGATAAATATAACACCCGGCGGCCTCAGAGGCCCGGGTTATGCATTCTAGGGTTAATGTTGCGAATCTAACCAAAATGTACAGGGGCATGGTGAAAAGTAATGCCTCCTATTTTTTTTCCAAAACAGGTTCACGTAGCTGGATGAACTGAAGTGCAGTCAATATATATGTTCTTCTCGCTCATTGCTGTAAAGTTTCTTAGTTCTGCCACTAGAGGTTTCAGAGCTACGTCAGTCAACATGGCGGTGGCGAACGGTGAAAACACAATGTCAGTGCGGTTAAAACAACGTGCAGTTATCGAGTTTCTGACTGCAGGAAACATTCCACCTATCGGCATTCATCGGCGAATGAAAGCTTTGTATGGTGATGATTGTGTAGACGTGAGTACGGTTCGCTGTTGGGCTAAGCATGTGGCTGATGCAGACATTAGACATGCCGAACTACATGATGAACCACGTAGCGGGAGATCGCAAACAGCAACTGACGAGGATCAACAACGCGCCGATGAGGTGATCAAACAGAATCGCCGCATATCTCGGCAAACACTAGCTACCAATCTTGGCATTTCACGTGAGCGGGTGCAGGCTATTGTTGCTAATCTTGAGTACCGAAAAGTGTGTGCACGATGGGTTCCCAGAATGCTGATTGATCCAATGAAGGAGAGGCGGATGGAAGTTTTCCAGAGAGTTGTTTTTGCGATATGAACGTGAAGGCGACGAATTCTTATGCAGCATTGTGACTGGAGATGAAAGCTGGGTGCACCATTACGACCCAGAAGGCAAGAGACAGTCAATGAAGTACCGTCACAAAGGTTCATTAGGACCAAAAAAGTTCAAAACCCAAGCGTCTGCCGGAAAACTCATGCTGACTATTTTCTGGAACGTTAATGGTGTTGTCCATTCAGAATTCATGCCAACTGGTACCACCATTAACTCTGTGCGCTACATTGAAACTGGAGAGATTGAAGGCACGGATTTGAAGAGTGCGCCCGACATTCAGATGGTTGTCCTCCAGCATGAGAATGCGCGATCTCACACGAGTGCACTAACTGAAGCAATTCGCCGCTTTGGTTTCACCATACAGCCCAGCTCCATCAGATTTTCACTTATTCCCTAAACTTAAGGAACATCTTCGAGAACGACGTTTCTTTTCGGACGTTGAAGTCAAGACAGCTGTGAGGAATTGGTTCCGTCAACAAGACACAGAGTTCTATCGTGACGGCATTACGAACCTGCTTGAACGTTGGCAGAAGTGTATGGACCGCAGAGGTGATTATGTTGAGAAGTAACTATGTCAAACTGAAGAGTAAAGTTCAATGTTGGTATCTGTTTTTGTTCCATTGTAATATCTCATCCCGTTTCAGAATTATAAATTAGGAGGCATTACTTTTTAGCAATCTCTCGTATATTGTTTATTGAAGGTAAATTGATTAAAATACAAAGGGTAAGCAATACTGATGTCTTTCTAAGAGTTATTTTATTAATTACAATGACTAGACTTTAGGAATTTACATTACGAAAAAATTAATTTTAAAAGTATTTACTTTAAAGGAATAATTGTTTTTATTATTTTAAAGTTTTTTATTTCTTAATTATTTTAATATACGAAAATAAACGCAATTTTATTTTAAACATGCAAACCATATACATTCCTGTGTAAAAGGAAGGTTTGAAATTGCAAAGATTCTGAGTGCCTGGTCCAGTTTGTGTAGAGCAGGCCTGGGGTGATGAATGTATTTGCCGTTAAAATAGGTTGGTGTTGCTACGGAAAAGAAACAAACTTGTGGTGCATCCGAGCCTATAAAACCCGAAGTGTCTGCAGAACAAACCAATGATATACACAAGCAGAGAAAAGATTATGGAACATAATAATTTTACTTACTTTAGTTGTCTTCGAACTAATGCTCAGGATCTACCGTGGTCGATCTCTCTGCAGCATCCCACCTCATACGTACGCGTGCGTGCGTGTGTAATGCGAAAACAGTTATAACTAAAAAAAAAAAAAAATAATGACTCGAAAAGAATGTAAACAACAATAAGAACTATGAAAATTCATAAAAACAAATATTAATAGTTAAAATACTAAAATAATACTCAAAACGAAAAAATTAAGAATCAAAATTTGAAAGAATCATCTGGCGAAGTGATGAAATTCTATATAGAATTATTTAGAAATAAGCTATTTAAATGTGAAGGACACTATTAAATTGGACACGTATAACAAAATTAGTGCCGGATCGGATTTAGGTACGAGCTAAGTAAGCTTTGGACCTCACACAATGAGGGTCCTCTTTAAGTTCGTTTTTTTTTTTTGTCAAACCTAACTTATGCCCGGTGGCCAACTGGCTGAGCCTAACCAGGGGCTTCCGCTAAGATAGATGGTATTTTAAATCTAGTATCTCAAGACACTGGCACCGAATATGGGGGGGGGAGCCCTTTGGTATGAGTGGGCAGTACAAAAAGTGCTCTGCTGAAACTAACTTATATGATCGCGGTACACAAAATAGACCAGTACGCATACCTCGAAACTGCTGAAATCCTGAGTTGTGTTGTGAATTTGTTGAAACTCAGGGCCCTCTTAGGCCCTCCTGAAAAAAAAATCAACGCAGTCCGCCACTGCTTAGGCTCTAGATATTTTTACGATTTTTAAAAAAATGTCAGCTCTGACTTACTAAAATCAATACTTTATTAATTTTTCATTATTGTCGAAAAACATTCCCGAGAGACAACCTCAATATACTTGAGACAACTTCACGTTTGGAAGAGATCCCTTATTTATATATTGGGAGCGTGGCTACTGATACTAACCATAGATCTGGCATATCAAACAGTACCTAATTACTGTTGTGTTTGGAGTTTGATTGCCGGGCAAATCTAGTTGGTCGGTTACATCAGATCTCTCGCCATTCTTATTTGCCCGCCATAGAGCTCGTATCATTCCTTTATTATTTGCCTGTTATTCTTTAATTATTCGAGTGTGGCTAAGATTAACCATATTACCGTTCAGTACGAAGACCCTCCGCTTCTGATATTATTAGAGCAACTTGCTTAACTTATATTGTGTGTATTTGTTTTATATTTATTTTATACATATTTATTTCTTGTATCTTATATTATTGCAATCCCCTATATAGAGGCGGGGGTAGGATTAATCGTATTGCCTAACTAATTTAATGTCGAGCATAAGCTAAATTTGTACCCCTAACATAAGTGGCGAAGTTACATTGTTTCATTTCCCATTTCTATTTAGTATTTTATTTTATATAGGGCCTATTTATACTATATTCCGTATTGCCGTTTTTAATTTCAACTTTTATTAATTTCGTTATTTGTTTCTCTTACTATTTTGAAGAGGCCTATTAAAATGAAGAGAACTTTTGAAAGTGGATTTCAGAAAAGAAAAAAGAAGCAGCAGCTTGAAAGGCAAATAAAACAATTACCGAAAGTTGACAGCTATTTAGCATCCACAACATAGGGAACCGAACTCCCGAGCTCATATATATATATATATTATTTTTTTTTTCGTATTTGAATTAATACAAACAAAAACAAAAAGGTTTGTGTTGGTAGATTTCACCATAGTTAGCTCATGGTAATAAGGGCTCTGTTCTTAATTTTTTCTGGCTGCGACCCAAATTCTGGTCGCCGGGCTTGCTCGGCAACCCATGCTTTCAAACATTTCTCTTGTAATAGATAAAATAAATAAATAATGGTAAAATGATTAGGGATAACGTAAGTAAATGATAAATGACAATTTAACGACCCAATCAAAATGGCTTGGTGACCCAAGGGTTAAAAACCACTGCTTTATGGTATATAAGGGAGCTAGAATGCCCAGACTCTCAGTAGTGGCTTATTCAACGTGTATCTTATGAGATATTACAAACAGGTACTTTGTGACAATTTCCAAAGTGAAAAGCGACAATTCCACGTGAGTTTTTTAAAATTGGTTTCATTTGTTTTGTGGCTAATAGGAAATGAAGTTTTTGTTATTGATACAAGCATGGGAGTTCAGTAATTGTTTTTAATGTAAAATAATATATATATATATATATATATATAGTGACGTCAGCTTATGATAAAACCGTGTGGTGTTATTATTTCCTCCAACTTTAATTGCATTTCATATACGAGGGTACTTCAAAAAGTATCCGCACTTTTTATTTTAGTGATAATATAGTATATATATCATATATACTCGTAATAATGAGCCAAACTGAGATGTATAGGCTTATATAGGCTAGCAACAGTATAGGCTTATTTAGGCTACTCGTAGCTGTCACATATCGTACGAGTACTCAGGAAGAACAGAGATCCGTGGTTCGTTTTTTGTGACAGAAGGTGTGAAAGGAGCCGAAATTCACACGCGTTTATGTGCTCCATATGGGAATAATGCGTTACCACGGCGAAGTGTGTACGAGTGGATTCAAATGTTCAAGGAAGGTCGGACATGTGTGACAGATGCTCAGCGCTCAAGACAACTGTCAACATCAACCAGTGGTGACAAGCAGGAAGAAGCCAGAGTCATGATTTTCGATGACAGAAGATTAACAATAAAATTGCATCTTCATTAGACATCAGTCAAGGGTCAGCCTATTCGATAGTTCATGACATTCTTGGCTTTCACAAGGTTTGTGCAAGATGGGTGCCCAAACAGTTGACAGAAGAGCAGAAGCGTAATCGTATGGACGTCTGCTCTCGTCTTTTGGCGCGCTATCATAATGAAAGTGAAAACTTTTTGGAGCGCATTATCACTGGAAATGAAACCCGGATCCATCACTATGAACCAGACAGCAAACGACAGAGCATGCAATGGAAGCATCCAACATCTCCCGTTGCAAGGAAGTTCAAAGCGCAGCCGTCAGCAGGTAAAGTTATGCTAACACTGTTTTGGGATACACGAGGCCCTCTCCTTGAACATTATCTAGAGCGTAGAACTACAGTAACAAATGCATCGTATTCTGAAATGCTTCGGAATGAGTTAAAGCAAGCAATTCACACAAAACGGAGAGGGAGATTGTCGGAAAGTGTTATTCTGTTACACGACAATGCGCGCCCTCATACCGCTGCACAGACTAGAAAATGCCTTCAAGAACTTAAATTTCAAGTTCTCGACCATCCAGCCTACAGTAGCCCTGTTCAAAAATCAACTTTTTCTTATTTTCATAGGTTTCTGTACTTTTTCCCATGCTTTTTGACCTGGAAAGGCCGAAAATCACAACCATTTTGACCTAGGTTGTTGGGAAGCATTGCCGCATGGAGCTTTAAGTTTTCTGCCTTGAAATCGGCCAAAAGCACCAGTTCCGGGGTCCCTTGAATCATGTTTTGCACTATAACGTTTTATCTAAACAAGATAGAGCAACAAAATAGGCACCAAATTAAAGTGTTTATAATCCCCTTTCTAACTTATACAATTATGATAGTCTTGGAACAAGAAATGGCACATTGGTACATACAAAGATTTCAGAAATATCACAAAATTCGTTTTCTCACACTCAAGGCAGACAAGGCGCCTTATTCATGACACAAATTTGAGATTAACATTTTGTCACAAGTCTAATCGATCAAGAAGTGAAAGCATTACATGATGATTAATTTCATAATGACATTTACACAGTCAGTTGTTGAGAGTTTGTTTCTTGAAGCTGTCAAAGCGGCGTCTGTTGAACTCCACAGCTTGAAGGAGATAGTCCCTTTGCTTGGCATCTGTTGTTATGACATTTGCAAAGTCGCTCATCATCTTGACACCACGTTCAGCAATGTCATTCACCGCTTTCAGATTCTTAACATAATCCAACGCTTTCTGTAGTCCTCATTCTGTGGCCAAGACGTGACAGGTTCCAGAAGCCACTCGGATCCAATGTTCAGTGTGTCCAGCAGGAAATGTGATTCTGGGCCAATGAGATCAACCAGGGTGGTCTTAGCTGTGACTCTCTGGAATAGAGGCTTTCCTGTTCTGAAGCTGTCTGGCTTCTCAGTGGCATGTAACTGGGCAGCAATGTCGTGCTTCAATGTGTCACTCAATATACTGCTGAACAGGGCAAATGGCACGACTTCCTGCGTCAGGTACCATTTGTGGTTTTCCATCTTATTAAGTACTGCATCAGCAAGCTCTGGGTCAGTTTTCTTGTACTTCAACATGTCCTGGATTAGACTTAGATCATTCACGGGAGCATCTGCAGCAGACATTGACGTCATCCATACAGGAGTGTAGAACAGCGCAAGGAAGGTGTTGAGTCTTTCCAGCTTTGATACAGTGTCTTCGTCGTACTCAAGTTGATCTGCAAACATCAGCATTTTCATGGAGTACAGGTTTCTGGCCATCCATCTGGCCTGATGAATGGCGCCTGGTCGACTCCAGTGAATACCTCGAGGAGGCGTTCCTCCAAGAACAATGACTGTCAGTTCAGCCATTTCCTTGTAGTCGGCTCTTGGAAGCCTTTCTGCTGTTAGAATGTCTTGGAGTATTTCTTCACTGTTCTTCTTCTTTTCCTTCAGCCATTTGCTGTTGATAGCCAGCATCTTTGGGTTTTCCTTGGACAAGTCCGTCCAAACATCCTTCAGATGCTCAAACCAGGGATTATCTGGCCCCTTCACCTTCCCAAACAGCTTCTCCCAAACTGCTCCTACTAGGATTTCCAGGATGTGATGTCGACAGGCCAGATAAAACACCTTTTTGTTCAGCATTTTCTCTAGCAGTTTGGCAGCTCCTCTGTGAACTCCACTGTTACTGGATGTAGTGTCAAAAACAAGGGCAGTAACATTATCCGTAAGTTCCCATGTCTCCAGTAAATCCATTGAAGCCTCAGCCTGAGCTGTGCCAGAAGAATTGTCGATGACAGGTACTCCCAATAACTTTCCTTCAGTGTATGAAGGTGGACCAGACACTAGCACAGCTAAAGTCTCTGAGGTACTTCCAGGTTCACTGCCCAAGACATCTTTGAGCAACTTTCCATCCCAGTGTAAGGCAGCGTACTGTGGGGGGTTTTCACAAAACTTGGACATGTGACTCTGGCTGATATTAACCTGGACAGCATTTTGTTGCGACGTGTTGTTGAGGTTGAGATGACGAAGTTATCCAGATCAGCCCCTCCAGCTTTCAAGGTGGCAGAAACCATGGCAGTAACTTGATTGTCTGATAAACCAAGACGATCAGCTGTATTGCAGATGACATCACATTCCATGACCTTCCTTGGAAACGTCAAAGTCACACTAGTCACAGTGTCTTGATGGTGAGAACATCCAGGACGAGGCTGATGGTAATCCATGTCCTCTGTGTTAGCGTCGTTGTCAGTTGAGTCACCCCAGGTAATGTCATCCACATGAACAACTGCCTCTTGTTCTGCTGCAGCTGTAAAATAGTACATGTTAAGGCAGTAATTGTTAAGTACATGCTAAATATCGCAATGGAGTAAAACTTAAAACTTTTTGTAACGTTCAAAGTAATTAGTTTTACCTTGTTCTTGTCTATGCTGCAGTCTTTCATTCCTCGCTGCTTGCTGCAGGGATCTTGTCTCAAAAATCTTGTCATGACCAGACATATGACCTTTCCTCTCAGTCTTTTGGTCTTCGTAGAACCTGATATCCTCATCTTTCTTCTCTCTGAATAACAGTCTGTTGTTCTGTATTTCCTGGATTGCATCTGGAGTTCCTATATCGAACAGGCTGTCTAATTCCAGCACAAATGCTCCTCTTTTTCCTCCAGGGTTACTTGCTCTTCCTTTGCTTTTCACCAGAGCACGATGTTTCTCATGTAGTTTCATGAAGAGCTTCATTGCGTTGTACTTGGTCATTGTCTTGATCCTAGCCATCTGCCAGAATGGGATGATAGATTCAACTGTTTCATATGCAAGGTCTTGAACCATGGGCCTCCCTGCATTTTCCGGTAAATTCTGAAGATTAAGGAAATACTGGAACGCCTGTCTGTTGGTGGGAAGCTGGGAACCACTGATAAAAGCTGAAGGGTATCCAACCAGGAAAGTTTCAGTGAGAGATCTGGTAGATGGCCCAGTTGACACCTGCCTGTGGACAGTACGTGGAGGTTCTGAGATATCAACTGTGCGCCCACGGAGCTCCCTCAGCTCCTTGCTTAATGCCATTGTGAAGTTGTAACTTGTAGATGGTTTTCTAGATTCTGATTGAGTTTCTGTTGTTTCCTGAAAAATGATAGATAATTATTATTATTATTATTATTATTTATTAATTTTATGCTCTTTCATTTGATACCTAATTTGTTGCTCTATCTTGTTTAGATCAAAAGTTAAAGTGCAAAACATAATTCAAGGGACCCCGGAATTGGCGCTTTGACCGATTTCAAGGCAGAAAATTTAAAGCTCCATGCGGCAATGCTTCCCAACATCCTAGGTCAAAATAGTTGTGATTTTCGGCTTTTTCAGGTCAAAAAGCATGGGAAAATGTACAGAAACCTATGAAAATAAGAAAAAGTTGATTTTTGAACAGGCCTAAGCCTACAGTCCAGACCTGCCACCTTCGGATTTTTACCTGTTTGGACCACTAAAAGACGCTTTGAGAGGTCCGATTCTAAGGAGATGACCTGAAGGAGGCGGTACATGACTGGCTACGCACACAGCCAAAAACATTCTTTTGTGATGGCATTAGGAAGCTTGTAGATCGCTGGACTAAGTGTATTGAGAAACAGGGAGACTATGTTGAGAAGTGATGTGCTTATAATCTATCAGATGTGAAAATAAAAAGTACGGATACTTATTGAATTACCCTCGTATAATTTTCATTTGTCGAATTTTAGGATTCCGCATCGAGAGATCGAAGTAATCGATCTATGTAGTGAAAGTGACGAGGGCCACAACCAGGAAACTGGCACCGTGAAATGTAAGCGTTCTTTTTTTACCATTTAAACAATTACGTGTAATCAGTTACTTTAAAACATTATTACATATACGAGTATATTACTCTGCCTGTGTATAGTGACCGCAGGTTATGTTAAACCGTGGCGTGTTATTATTTCCTCCGACTTTGAGTGTGGGGTTTGGGGGAGGGTTCTCCTGGGGTGTAGTCCTTACAATGTGATCGATCTATGATGGCTTTTCCGGTGACCCACCCATTGACCCGTTTGTGGGTGTGTGCTGATGATACTATTTACACTCAGTGGCGGTCCTAGCTTACATGACGCCCTGGGCGAACCTCACCTTCAGCGCCCCCCCCCCTGTTCGCCAACACACACACATTCGAATCCCCCAAAATAAAGGACAGACATAACTCTTTCACAAAATAACTTTTTATTGGACTAATTGTTGGAACTTCAGAACCAAAACAAAGACTCAAATTTCTGAATTTTACAAATCCTTCATCACGTAAATAGAATAACTCACTTAAGAGAATGTAATTATGATACTATGAACAGGAAAAATACAAATTGAATTGCACAACTGCAATAAATAAACTAGAGAATCAAATTTCTAAATTGTACAAATGCTCTATCACATAAATAGAATAAGACACTTAAGAGAGGGTAATTATTATGCTACACTTTGAACAAGAAACAAAATAAATTGCACCACAGCACAACTGCCATCTAAAGCCTGACTCTTCTTACCTTCCTTGATGCAAAGTCATGAATTAAATCATCATATGAAATCTGCTCAGCAATTGTATGATTTATACTGATGATGGCCAGACCGGTAAGGCGTTCCTGTGACATAGTTGACCTCAGGTAGGATTTGATGAGCTTCAGCTTTGAAAAGCTCCTCTCTGCTTCAGCAACAGTGACTGGAAGAGTAAGACCAATTCTGAGAGCAGTCCACAAATTTGGATATATTTCAGAGAGCTCCCTTTCATGGATAAATGTCAGCAGTTCAAGCAAGGATATGGTCTTTGATGGCAAGTTAGGCAAGTTCTTCAGCTCCTGTGCAAGCTCTCTGCCATCCAAGTCAGATTGTCCCTTAAAGTGTAGTGTAGTACTAAGGTTCACACATTGTTCTGTCAGCTCCTCAAATGTGAGATTTTGGAAATGTGTCAGCACTCCAAACTTCTCTCCCACAATTTCCAACGTGGAAAATCTTTCCTGAATGGCTGATGTTGCAGCATCAACCACTGCATTGAAAAATGTCACCTCCAGCTTCTTCAAAGCATCAATCAAGGGCTCATCAGATGCTTCATAAGAGAAGTGCCGCTTTGTGGACCTCAGCCGTTTTTGTTTTAACACGGCCTCCACATTCATTTGTTCACAGATATCTGTGGCTGCCATTTGTGCAGCCACAAAACCTGTTGCCCTGTAATTGCGGAGACACCTCTCTGTTTTTTTTAGGAGATTTACTGCAACATCAACGTGCATGCTAGGAGACTGCATCTGCTTGCTCACATGCTGAATTTGGCACAACAGGTCATGCCACACCACTGAACAAATGGCGAAGCGGTATGACCCAACCTCCTCTGACAGAGATTGAGCCTCGACCTTTATTACAGAGTCTTTGGTGTGGTCCCTCACCTCGATCAGTGCATCTCTCACTGCAGCTGCCTGATATCTCAGGGGCTCCACACTCTTGATCTTGCTTTCCCACCTTGTATCAGACCACATCTTCAATGTGATGTTCACATGTTTTTTCAAAATGGCCCATCGTTGTGTGGAGGCTGAAAACAAGTTGTAAAGCTTCTGCAAGATGCCAAAGTAACTTGTGGCATCAATAGATCCCTTAGCAGCATCGGCCACAAGCAAATTCAGAGAATGAGCCCCACATGGAACAAACAGAGCTCTGGGATTAATTTCTAGGAGCCTGGATTGAACACCCTTGTTTTTTCCCCTCATGTTGGCCCCGTTGTCGCATGATTGTCCTCTACAGTCCATGAAAGGAACTTTTAGCTCCTCCAGTCTCTTCAGAATCAGAGATGCCAAATGTTGACCAGTGGACTCCTCTGCCTCCAAAAACCCCATGAAATGTTCCTTTATATGGGGCTTCCCCTCCAGTGACACAACCCGAATCACAACTGACAACTGTTCAGTGTGGCTGATATCTGGAGTGCAATCTAGAATTATTGAAAAAAACTTTGATTGTTTGATGTCGCTCACCATTGCTGAAATGGTCTTGCTGCTCGACAAATCAATTGAGTTCGTTTTGTATGTGGTGGCCGAGGTAGCTGGTGTGACTGGAGGTCCCTTTTTGGACACGGTTAATGTGCTCTTGCATTATAGGATCAAATTGTGCCATCAGTTCAACTTCTTTCAGAAAATTGCCATTTGATGGTGAGAACAATTTTTCTGTATGTCCCCTTAGTGCCAAATTCCTAACTGCCAGAGAATGCACAATAGCAGTGAGACGTGTCAGCACCGCTCTCCATCTCAACTTCTCAGCCTCCAGAAGTGCCATCTCCTGCTTGTCAATGGTCTCCCCCTTTCTCATCCTCACTGCCAGTTCTTTCCAGATTTTCATAGAATTTAGGTGTTCTGAACTGTTGTCATGTGATGTGAGCAATGAGCTTGCATGCTTCCAGTCCGAGAGTCCCAAACTTGTTAAATTTATTTTCCTCTTGGAAAATAATGTACAACAGAAACAGAAAAGGCTGTTGTTTTTTAAGGAATAGACCAACCAACTTCTGGTTATATTTTCCCCACTAACCAATGACTTCCTGAAGTATTGATGGTGGAAACTTCTTCCGTCACTGTCGTTTCTAGGGAATACAAAGTCAGATGGTACTTGACTTGGTCCCCTGGAAACCAGTTGTGTCCGAATTCTCTCAGTCAGAACTGAAGGCCAGTTAGCAGGGTCGGTGGACAGAGACTCATCCTCAGGAGGCGATTCTGCTCCAGGCATTTCTAATAGAAAGAACAAGAGCATTACTCATTAGTATACACACCTAAGTTAGATAACACATTATTCACAGCACTTTGTTATGGTGGTGGTGTTATGGAATTATGGTGGTGAAACACCACACATACCCAGTAACCCAGACCCAGTGATAATAACATTATAATTTATAACTGTTTGCAAAATGCTTTGCAGGGATGCACACACATACACATACACACACACGCACACACTCACAGACATATGTGCACACAAACTCACCTGAAGAGTCCTGCCGGGGAGAAGTAGAAGCAAATGGGTCTTCATCCTCAGGATCAGACTGCATTTGTGGAGACATATGTGAGGCTGAGGAGGTAGATGGCTCCTCAGCCTCAATAATGGCAGAAGTAGACGGCTTCTCATCCTGGCTAGTGGCAGAGGGTGTTCCAAAATATTTCAAAAGTGCCCCTGCAAATAGTAAAATAGAACATAACAGACCAATGCATGAATAGGCTAGTACAATTAATTTAACATGTTATTAAGCACAATTTATTAAACTTTTAGAATAGGAAACAAATGAATAATACAACCTCCTTGGTTAATGGATAATTATATACATAATAGTACACTTCAAATGACTCAGAAAGCTATATCACAAAATAGCAGTGCAATATAGCAGTGAAGAGTAGATGACATAGCTCTATACCTTTATCTTTTGCTCGTTTCTCCTCTTCTTCTTTCCTCTTTTTTCTAAACTGAGCACCTGATAGCTTTGACCTCTTCTTATCCATTTGCGGTTATTTGACAGACCTTAGTGGCTTAGTGTGAAGATTCGTTCTGTAATAAATAATATACATTTCACTATTTAACCAAACCCAGAAAAATAACATTACATATGTTAAAGTATGGGCCTTTATTCCCAATAATATTAATCTGGAAGCATTTTGCATTGTTTAGGTCTTTTATGGGAAGGTTTATGGAAAATGCAATAGATGGTTTTTTATTAATAAAAATATATTTATTGATCTTTTATTATTTATTTTATTTTATTTTTTATTTTTATTTATTTCTTTATTTATTTATTCTTATTTTTATTTTTATTTTTTTTGCAGGCGCTCATGCCGCCCCTCCACAAATGCCGCCCTGTGCGGCTGCCCATATTGCCCATATGAGGAACCGCCACTGTTTACACTTAACACTAAGGATGGTAGCGTAACCATTATTGTTTTTCTTCGGATTATTTAGTTTTTCCACTACTTCACTGGACTTCAACTAAGTAACTAACTAATATTGTTTATCATGGTATGAACTTCAGAATTTACCTTCAAACCACTAATATAAATTTAATTATAAAACACCATTGTTTTTATACTTTTAATGTTATGGGTTTTTTTTTTTACAAGTTAAATTAATTTACGTTCAATAAGCAATTTAGTAAACAAGGTATAACCTTGACTGAAAATCAAGTAGGCCGACAGAAACGATATAGCCTCTCGCGTGACAAAAGTCAAGGGCTGGGAATGAATTCACCTTCGTGAGCGGCCTTACGAGTTAGTGGGGAAAAAATGAATGTACTAAATTAGGCTCATTTTAAATATATGCCCTCTATCTCATGGGGTCGGATTGTGAAGCTGGAATAAAAATAACAAGGGAGCTAAGATCTTTTAGGTACGCATTATTGACTCCACTTCGTTTGCCGACTCTTCTTGACTGACTCCTCAGCGCTGCGTTCTACCTTTCTTCCAAGAATGTTTCATTATTCCATTCGCGCTTTACACATGATCTTTTGTCCATTTATCTTTGAACCTAAAACTTAAAAAACAGTAATTAATACATGATTTAAATATATTTTATAATTTCCTAATTATTTTATATTATTTAACTAAATTAATTGGCCTATTTTACGATATCAAATCACTTAATTATATAGATCCAGTGTTCTACGAGAATTTATACGATTCCACAAAATGGGAGGTGGGCATCACGTGCCGGCCATACCTGTGTTTGATTGGCTAACCGAGAGTACAAGTATGAACGCAACGGAACATGTTTCTTCTGGTTTCGTGCAAAAAAGTCACGTACGCTTGTTCAAATTCATCTGAGGCCTATTTCCTAACTTTATAATCCATCTATTAAACCTTACTTATGTTTTCCATTTATACATTATGAATTCTAT
This sequence comes from Bathynomus jamesi, assembly GCA_023014485.1. Taxonomy (NCBI): domain Eukaryota; kingdom Metazoa; phylum Arthropoda; class Malacostraca; order Isopoda; family Cirolanidae; genus Bathynomus; species Bathynomus jamesi. The sequence goes on from JAJOZX010003037.1 coordinate 531,414, forward strand.
TATTTTATATTCATTGATAAACCATGATTTTACAACTTTACTTCTTCTTTCCCTCCTCTTTTCCATTCCGATGACTCAGTTGCCGTCTCTTCTCCTGGCAAAGCTGAACTCTTCGCTCAAACTTTCGCCTCCAACTCAAGCTTGGACGATTCCATTACTGTTCCTCCATCTCCTACCTCTGACTTAATTATGTCTGAAATTAGAATCTCTTCCAAAGATATTTTTTCTGCCCAATCTGGGCTCAACTCTGGGAAGGTGTACGGTCCTGATGGTGTTCCTCCTGTTCTCAAGAACTGTGCTTCAGTGCTGACACCCTGCCTAGGCAAACTCTTTCGTCTTTGACTCTCATCTGGTACTTTTCCTTCCTGCTGGAAGTTCGCTTTCATTCAGCCTGTCCCAAAGAAGGGTGACCGCTCTCAACCCTTCAACTATCGTCCAATTGCTTTGATTTCTTGCCTTTCTAAAATTTTTTTAATCTATCCTCAATAGAGAGATTCTTAAACATCCCTCTTCTCACAATCTTCTTTCCGATCGTCAGTATGGGTTGCGCAAGGGTCGCTCAACTGGCGATCTTCTTGCATATCTCTGACTCTTGGGTCATCCTCCTTTCGCTAGACATATCGAAAGCTTTTGATAGAGTCTGGGACAAATCTTTAATTTCGAAAGTGCCCTCCTCCGGTTTCTATCCTTCTATCTGTGCCTTCATCTCTAATTTCCTTTCTGGCTGCTCTATAGCTTCGGTTGTATGGCCACTGTTCTTCTCCTAAAGCTATCAACAGTGGTGTTCCTCAGGATTCTGTCTAGTCACCTAATACCGGATTAACGCACAGGCGACCCAGGCCAGGGCCTTGGGCCCTGACCATACAAAGGCCCGCTGGCCACCCAAGTAAATTTTTTTTTATTTTTGTATCTTTTTTTATCGTTTCACTTTATCATTAGGTCTGTTAGCAATAGAAAGTGAAACTATGAACGAACTTGACAGTAAAAGTATAATTGATAATTTTTGCCAATGTAAAATGCAGAAAAAATCTTTCAAATAAAAAATTATTTGATGTATATTTTTTTATCGACTAGAAAGTATGCAGTATGGATATTAATGATTTATGAGATAATTAATTTCAAGTTTCTTTTGTGCATTTTAACAGTTAATATACTATATTGTACCTTCATCTATTATTATTTTCTGTGTTGGACCAAGTATCTTTGTGAATATATGATAATAAAAATGATGTACGGTAATTTTGTTTATGAATTTCATGATTTTGTAGAGTATGTGGGGGCCCCAAATATTACCCGGACCTAGGACCCCACTAAACTTTAATCCGCTCCTGCTGTCATTCACTCTTTTCCTTTTATTTATTAATGAATAATGAGCTTTAAATTCGCACTTCCTGTTCTATTCACTTCTATGCTGATGATTCCACTCTTCACTTCACCCGTTTCACAAAGCATCCCTTTCAACAGTCACTCTATAATTCGCGTAGGACGGTTATGGACCTGACTTCTGATCTTTCTGCTATCTCTGATTGGGGCAGAGAAAACTTTGTGGATTTCAGTACCTCAAAATCTCAGTTGCTCCATCTGTCTACTCGTCACAATCTTCCACACGAGTATCCCCTTACCTTCAACAATACACAACTCAATCCTTCCTCTTCTCTTAACATTCTTGGTGGTTCATTTTCTCGTGATCTTTCCAAATACTCTTTCCCAAACAGCTTCTAAGTGGTTAGGTGTGTTGTACCGTCCTCCGCAGTTTCTTCACCCCCACTCAGTTGCTGTCTGTGTATAGGGGTCTTATCCGTTCCTGTATGGAGTATGCTTCTCATGTATGGCGTGGCTCAACCCACACAGCCGTACTTGACCGGGTGGAATCAAAGGCTTTCCGTCTCATCAATTACCCGCCTCTTACTGACTGTCTTCAATCCCTCTCTCTTCGCCGCAATGTTGTTTCACTCTCTTTATTATCGCTATTATAACGGACACTGCTCTTCTAAACTTCTAACTGCATGCCTCCTCCTTTAAGGAGAGCACGCAGCACCAGACGTTCTACAGTTCTCATTCCTTTTGTGTCCAACTCTCTAACGCAACGGTTAATCGGTATTTCCAATCTTTCATCTACTCAACTGGTCAACTCTGGAACAATGTTCCTCAATCAATCTTTTTCCGTCTATGACCTGCAATCTTTCAAACGCAGAGTGTCTAGGCATCTCAAAACCCCTTCATTTTGGGTATTTTCTTCTATGGGTGGGGGGCACATTTTCGGGCATTCGCCCTTGGTCCCCTCCTTCCTGCATTAAAAAAAAATCTAGAGAGAGTTATTAATTCTTATGTAAGCTCTGTTGAGCATCACAACATTTGTAGAAGTGTGAGCCTTATAACTTATGTTTGCAATCTGTGTATCATTGAACTAAATTCTCCTTTTAATATATATTTGTATTTTTATGTACCGTCTACTTTAATAAACGAATATGTTTTGTGTATTTTTTTAATCCTGCATAATGGCAGAAATTATTGAGTTCTGCTATGCAGTATTTATAAACAAATACTGTAAATAAGTAAATACTCGGTTATATTTCGTTAATTCTATAAAACATCAAATGCAAAAACCCCAGTAACCAACCAAAATATATCTACAGATGTACAGAAGCTAAGGCTAACAAAGACCCTAAGATCCACTCTAAGATTAGCCCGAGAGAAAGGAGAGAGTAGGGGATTAAAAGAAGAGAATAAGGGATTACGTAAGTAGCAAAACCTATCATTCGTAGGGTAACATTCATTCAGAAAAAAAGAGAGAAAGACTCGCCATCATCATCTGTCGGCCACTGCCGACAAGTCGGAAAAATAGTCGAAGAGAATAGGAAAGGGGTGAAAGATGAAAAGAAGTAATCATTGTATAAATAAATACAATAGGTACATACAATTAAACAATTGCAGTAAAAACTTGCAAGGTTTCATAGTTCAGCATGTTGGGTGATGGGTTGACTAGGCGTTCAGTTCCTGCGTCGACACTGCCCCTTCGAGCTGGTTTCGAACCCTGGATTGTGCAAAGCAGTTTTTTTTGCTGTAAAATATATAACAGTATATAACAGGGTGGGTAAAAAAAAGAGTGACCCCTTAGAGGTAAACTCTCATCTTAAAAAAAGTAAGGGGACTAGAACTCCCAAACTTCATAGATGCTTACCTTAGCATGTTGTTCGTCTTAATTGAGAAGTTGCTCGATGTGTCCCCCTTCCTGATCAACGCAGGCCTCCAACCGTGGACGCCACTGATCAGTACACCTGTTTACATATCGTTGAGACACCTTCTCCCAGCCGAGCAGAATTCTTTCGCGTAGTTCATCTATGTCTCTTATATTGGTACCAGGGATGTAAACTTTGGACTTCAGGGCTTCCCAAACACCATAATCTAGTGGTGAAAGATCAGGGCTGCTAGCCGACCACATATTGGGTTCGATAAAATCCGGTGTTTCGTTCTCGAGGAATGTGACAGTTTGGCGTGCTTTGTGAGCAGGGGCTCCATCTTGTTGGAAAGTATATCTTTCACCACTAATTCGTCGAATATCAGTTAGATAGAGTGAAAGATATACTTTCCAACAAGATGGAGCCCCTGCTCACAGAGCACGCCAAACTGTCACATTCCTTGAGAACGAAACACCGGATTTTATCGAACCCAATATGTGGTCGGCTAGTAGCCCTGATCTTTCACCACTAGATTATGGTGTTTGGGAAGCTCTGAAGTCCAAAGTTTACATCTGGTATCAATCAATAAGAAACATAATGAACTACGGGAAAGAATTCTGCTCGGCTGGGAGGTGTCTCAACGATGTGTAAACAGGTGTGTGTTGATCAGTGGCGTCCACGTTTGGAGGCCTGCGTTGAGCAGGAAGGGGGACACATCGAGCAACTTCTCAATTAAGACGAACAACATGCTAAGGTAAGCATTTATGAAGTTTGGGAGCTCTAGTCCCCTTACTTTTTTAATATGAGAGTTTACCTCTAAGGGGTCACTGCTTTACCCACCCGATATATATATATATTTATTAGGATCACCCTTAAGCGCCACACTTGCCAACATCTTTCTCTGTCACCCTGAATAAATTTTTTTAAAAAATTGGCTACTCCATTGCCTCACCCATTACAAACCACACCTATGTAAAAGATATATTGACGACAGTTTTCTTCTCTTTTGCAATGTCAACCGTGCCCTCTCTTTTCCTTAATTATCTCAGTTATCTTAATTATCTAAATTCACATCTCCTTAGATTTCCATATACCTCATATATAGGCACCAATTACCTTAGCCACATCCCTCCACTATACAAAATTAATAGTATCAAAATCCTAATCCACCGTGCTTATCAACTCGGTTCTTCCTGACTATCGTTTCACAATGAAATAGAAGTCATTCACAATTTCAGCATCAATAATGCTTTTCCACAGCATTTATTGCAATCTCTAATCGGAAATTTTCTTAACAATATTCATCACTCCCCACTTAAAGTCCCCGCTGTTAAAAAAGAAATAGTGCTTTTCGTTCCTCTTTTACGACTACATTAGTTACAAAATATACTCCGATCTTCGTCACTTACAATGCGTTAGAATTATTTGACAGCAAATAATTCTAATGCATTATTTAACCATATGTATAGACATAATCATAGTATCAAGTGAGATAGTTCTAAAGCGCTCGTTAAAAACAGAGATATAATCGAAAGGAATATTCTAGAATGTGCATTTATCCATTTTAAAAATAATTTCAATAACAGTGCGGGAATGTATAAAATTGACAATATCCTGTTAAAATACCTTTTGCCTCTAATTAACTCTTGTTAATCATGTGCTAATCTTTTTGTTTTTCTGTCCCTTTGTATATATTTTTGTCATCTCGCCTTCTCCCTTCATTCCCTGACGAGGTGTACTTCTGAATACACGAAAGGCCTTAGAATCATTTTTCTTTTTCCTTGTGGGTTTGCATCATATATAGTATATATATGTATTAGTGATGTAGGTCACATCCGCACATTTTCTCGCATCCGCATCTGCATCCGCACTTTGGACTGCGGATGTCGTGCGGATGTGAACCGTTGAGATAAAACGTCATTAATAAGCGGAAATTATCAAATTCTACTATAATAATAGAACTAGTTCATTGTGCGCAAAAGTGATGCAAGCGACAAGACGAGAGGCTGTTCTTGTATGAAGTTACTCTCTTTCAACCTACTTAGATCCACGTTACAAAGCTAAGTTATTTTCACCTAGTACATTAGAACGAGTTAAATCATCACTTGGCAAAGCAGTTGAAGAGCTTCAATCTCTTGAATCTGTCGCTTCGCCACCCACCAAAAGAATAAAAGTTTCAGTGACAGAACCAACACCTTCAACAAGCAAATCTATCACAGAATCTCTCTCTCAGTTTCTTGAGTCAAGCAGCGATGACGAGACCTACGCGATATCAAAAGATGTAGTAAAAATGATCGAGAGCTATCACCAAGAAAAACGCCTGGCTGCATGTGACAATCCTATTAGCTGGTGGAAAAATACGCAGAATATCTATCCATACTTGAGTAAACTTGCAAGGAAACATTTAGCACGTCCTCCAACAAGCGTACCAAGCGAGAGATTATTTAGCAGTGCTGGATTAATATATGATGAAGAGAGAAACAGACTGGCAGCAGAAAACGCAGAAAAATTAATGTTCCTTAAGCATAACCTTCCTATAATTAAGTTTGAATATTAAACGATGAACATCTAAGTTTACTTTATTTTAATTATTCATTTATAAATATGCCTAATAAAACTTTAAACTTAATATAAATAGTTATCAAGCTAATTAAAGATCTCTTTCTATAAGGGTGGAGGTTGGGGAAAGAGGTCGGGTAACACAATTATGGTTTCTAATTGTGGCTGAAACTCAACAAAATATAACGAATTTATTTGCAGACGAATTCACTAATTGATTTCTATATTAGTTAGATGCTTGCTATTATTTATATGTTCAGGGAAAAGTACAGCAATTATTGTACAATTAATCAATTATATACTACATTATAGCTACAGCTCTCTCTATATAATAACTTATTATATACGTTAAACACAACAAATCTCGAATATATCCTAAAAAATAACGAAAATGTAGACATCCGCATCCGCGGATGTGAAAAAAATGACATCCGCTACATCACTAATATGTATATATAATTGCATTCAGCTGCAGGTTCGGACAAATGAAACGCATTCTTCTTCTTCTTCTTCTTCCGCAGCTTATTATCCCATCTTTACATGGGGTCGCTGTTTTTGGTTCGTCTTCTCCACTCTCCTCTGTCGTATACCACGTCTTCCTCCAAGTCCTTCTCCCTGATGTCCGCCACCACACAGTCCCTCCATCTCGTCTTCGGTCTTCTTCTTCTTCTCCGTCCCGGCAACTCCATCTCCAGCACTCTGCGCCCCACATACTCCTCCTCTCTTCTCCTGACGTGTCCATACCACCTCAGCCTGGCCTCCTGCACCTTCTTAGATGCTTCCGCCACCTTCACTGTCCCTCTTATATGCTCATTTCTGACCCTATCCCTCCTCGTCACTCCACACATCCATCTCAACATCTTCATTTCAGCCACATCGATTTTTCTTTCATTGCTCTTCTTCATTGGCACAGTCTCCATTCCATACAACATTGCCGGCCTCACCACTGTTTTGAATACCTTTCCCTTCAGTTTCACTGTATTCTACAGTTTATCTCTCTCTCTGCTCCCCCCTCTGCATCCACTGTTGACCCCAAGTATTTAAAATACTCCACCGTCTTAACACGCTCTCCACTCAATGTCACTTCCCCTCCTCGGTCCTGCTGCACATCACATCTCATATATTCGGTCTTTCGGCTAATTCTCATCCCCCTACTTTCCAACGCCTCTCTCCAATTTTCCAACTGCTGCTCCACCGCATTATTGATTAAAAACTGTAAAAACGAAATAACTACACCCTTGTACTGGATATGGAGAAAATCCCTAGACACTGGAGAAATATCGAGCATCTTGAAAAGAGCAAACATTGTCCCTATATATAAAGGAGGGGATATATCTCAAGCAAAGAACTACAGACCAGTGTCATTGACGTTCCACCTCACCAAAGTATTTGAAAGAATAGTTAGAGAGAAAATCTATGATTTCCTGGAGACACGGAAGGGGTTGGGTACGATTCGATGTGGCCGACTCGATGCGACCCAACTCGATGTGGCCGACCGATGGAACTCGATGTGGCCGACTCGATGTCAGGACAACTCGATGTGATATCCCTAAGGGATATTTTTCGTTAGTTTTAACGAAAATATCACAACTTAAACCTAACCAGTCGTCAAGGGCGTACAGTTGACCTAACCGGGCATTCAGTTAACCTACATTAAATATATAAAGAAAATGAAATCGACTTGGCCTGGCATCGACTTGGCTTGACATCGAGTTGTCCTGACATCGAGTCGGCCACATCGAGTTGGGTCGCATCGAGTCGGCCACGTCGAATTGTCCCTGCCCACACTGAAGAGTCAACGAAAAACAGCATGGATTCCGATCAGGAAGATCATGTCTATCACAACTTATAGAGCATTAACAATATCCTAGATGCACTTGAAGGCAATGAAAGCTATGATGTCATATACACGGACTTTACTAAAGCTTTCGACAAATGCGATCATGGTATAATAGCACATATCATGAAACATATGAGAAAAACAGGCAAAGTGGGAAAATGGATCTACAACTTCCTCAAAAAACGACTACAGGTGGTCAAAATTCAAGGTGTGTCGTCATCAGAATCAGAAGTACGCAGCTCAGTACCACAAGGTACAGCGCTGGCCCTACTCCTGTTCATTATCATGCAAACAGACATAGACGGTGGAGTAAACAGCAACAGTATAGTAACACCCTTTGCGGACGATACAAAGATCATCAGAAAAATTAGCGATGCAAATGAAGTGAGGGCCTTGCAGAGGGACACGAACAAAATATACACATAGTCAGAAGACAACAATATGACATTTAACACCGAGAAATTTCAGCTCTTGAGATATGGTAGAAATGAGGAACTTAGACTGCATATTATGCTCCAGATAGACAAGAAATTCAGAGAAGCACGAAAGCAGTCGACTTGGGGGTAATAATGACCGATGATGCCAAATTCGAGACACAAAATCAGATAGCAATAAACAAAGCAAAAAGAGTCGCGGGATTGGTACTAAGAACTTTCAAAAGAAGGGACAAGACTAATGATTCCCCTGCTGAGAACACTGATCATACCAAAACTTGAATACTGCTCAGTTTTGACGTCCCCATATAAAAAAGAAATTAATAAACTAGAAGAAACGTAGAGACATTTCACAACCAAGATTGAGGGCTGCAAAGAACTCAACTACTGGGAAAGACTACGTAAACTAAATCTGTACTCCCTGGAAAGAAGAAGAGAGAGGTACACTATATAATCTAAAGTACACATGGAAAATGATCGAAAAACTGGTACCAAACCTCAAACTAAACCCAATTACCATCCAAACAACGCTGGAAAATAGGAAAGGCAGAATGTGTAATGTTCCCAAATTAAAGGCCCGACAAGGGACTTCCTCAACTCTGAAGAAAAATAGCTTAGTTGTCAGGGGGCCAAGAATTTTCAACCAGCTTCCAAACGACCTCAGAAACGTTACAGGGGTCAAAGTTGAAGTCTTGAAGAGAAGACAATGCTTGGCTCAGGACGGTACCAGATGAGCCGGGTGTACCTGGCCATGTGCGGTGGGGAGCTCAAGAGAGCAACTTCCACCAAGCCAGGCCTAGAGGCGGGGCCACCAGCTTGACCTTCGTGTGAAGAAAGACCGACGCACGGAACCCTAACGATGTTAACGAAATTTATATATATATATATATATATATATATATATATATATAGGGTGAACCAAATGTAGGTGGACAGTAAATGATAACGTTTATTTGAGAATACATATTTAATTTTTTTGTATACTATAATACAAAATAAAATTTAAATAAATTTAGTTATAATATTTAATATAATATAACACAAACACCATAGTTATAATGAACACCATAGTTATAATATAATATAACACAAACCGTATTCAACCTACTGTCCACCTACTTTTGGTTCACCGTGTATATATATATATATATATATATATATATATACACACACATTAGTTATAGTAGTTTATTCGGACAACTATTTTCATTTATTTGTTTTTGGTCTCTGGTTCGAACCTGTTTAGTGTGAGAGGTTGCCCGAGGGAGAAGAGTCCCCTTTTCGAACGAAGATTTGCAGAGACAAAACAAAAAAAAAAATTGGAAAAGCGTTTCTCCAAAAGAAAAAAATTAAATTAAAATTTTGCTTTTCTTAACCGCGAAGATTCTGAGGAATAAAAATCAAAACAATAGAACAAGCTTATATTTTCCTGCCAAAGGTACTAAAAATGAGAAAGAAAATATTGAGCTTTTTATTTAAGAATAAAAGAAAAACAGCAACTTTGTTATATATATATATATATATATATATATATATATATATATATATACACACACACACACACACACACACACACACAAAGGACACCACACAGCAATAACCGGCTGGTCCCTACGAGGCTGTCTGTTTAAGAAGGGAGGTTTTCTAAAAGACGTAAAGAAACTTTAAAGATAAGTGAAAGTTTTAAAGCAAAGCAAAAAGAAGTTGAAAGGAAGGAAAGAAAATTAAAGATAAAGTGAAAATTTTAAAGTAAAGAGGAGGGAATCCGAGTGAAAATCCTACATTGTCAACATTTTCATATGGTATGCGCGTAATGTAAAGTCCCTAGATGCGGAAGACGTGTGGTAAAAGCTGAGAAGAGAGATTGTAATGATTGTAGACGGGTGTTTTTCAATAATGAATGTTTTAATGTCCATAAGACGAATGGTACTTATTGAAAGTTACAGATTTGCGAATGTGGAATGTTTTATACGATGGAGAGAGCGGTACATTGAAGCGTAGGTGTGGTGAAATTCATTGCCCTACGTGTTGTGGGAAGGATAAGGGGGATGGAGTGACGCATGTCTGTTTCATGAAAGATTCCAAACATAAAAATAAATCGTGCATTACTGTATACTAGAACATAGAGCCCTATACTAACCCTGAGACGAAAGAAATTATCCCTCCTTTACTCGTGAGCCAAAACCTGTGCAGTGAATGTTCGAATGTTGAGAATGATAAGTGTCGCAAGTGTGTAAACATATCATTATTTTAAGACGTCTATGACAGAATCACCCGTGAAGTTTTTTGTGGATTATTTAGTCAGGCTAGCCGATCAGTTAAAAAAAATGGCCGTGTATGTTTTAGCGCATAACGCCACAAAGTTTCATACACAGTTTCTTTATAAGGAACTGCTTGAACGTGAGAACTTAGCAATATTCATGGGTGACCCCTTGAAAAGAGGTAATGCGCTCATACAAATGCAAATAAGGTCTAATGTTAAGTTTAAAGACACAGTGTTGCTCACGCCTTGTAAGCTAGCTAAGCTAGCCAATGTTTCAAAAGGGTATTTCCCTTATACATTCCTCCCTCGTGATACTTTAAAATACGTTGGACTACCACCTCCCAATCATTACTTTAACTATGATGGTATGAGTGCGACTGAACGAGAAGATTTTGCTAGGTATTACAACAGCTTCACTGATGAAAATCTGTAAAATATAGCGGATGAATATGAATGTTATTGCGTCAACGATGTGCGCGTGCTTAGAGTATGTTTCCAAACGTTTAGAAACATGTATATTACCCAATTCAATTGCAACCACGATTGCCTGTCTTTGCTTCATTGTGTTCAAGAACCACTTCATGCCAAAAGATACACTTCCAATCATACGCAGAAACAAACCGCGCAGTTATGGGTATAAAGCCCTTTACTGGCTCACACACACAACAACAGACAGGCATACACATAAAACACGTGCGCGCAACACAGGAGAATTCGGGGTTAAAATCAATGGACGATTTTTCTGGGCTGAAGGATTAAGTTAGGACCCCGCACCGGCGAGAAGACGAGAATCTTTCCACGGATGCCCACGTCCTGAGTGTGGTATCACAGGTAACTTCCACAGTAGATGCCCTTGTCTGGCTTGGACCCCCGTACTCGTGACCAGCTTATAAGGTCACAGTTGATTCACATGATATTATGGGAACACGAGTATGATGAGTGGATGGAGACTAACGAGCAGTACAGTGATGAAATAAGGGTTATCAAAAGGTCAATTGGTGTGGACACTCAAGTGTGGGGATAGTTTGTTTGGAGTTCGTACAAACCCTTTCAAACTATACTTTCCACCTCGAGTGTGTAACGATTCACTAATTTCATTTTTGCTGGTTATACCCTTACGTTATGAAGAATAACGCTCGTCGGACGTACCCTACTCACCATCGAAGAATTCTTAGACAATTTAAACGAGAACTGTTTTTGTCTGTCCTTCATTGATGTACTTCCCCCTTGTGATTTATGGATGCCCGTCTTACCCGTCATCATAGATCACAAGCTTAGGTTTTCCCTGTGCATGAAGTGTGCATAGGAGAATAGTGTGTGTGTGTGTGTAATCATACAGTTAACCAGAGGAAAATCTTGGGTGTTTTTACAAGCGTTGAGTTAGAACTACCCGTTCGTCATGGGTACAGAATACTAAAGATTTATGAGGTGGAAGTTCCAGAAACCTTATAACCTCTTCCCTCCTTATATCAACACCTTTCTGAAAGATAACGTTATTTAACTCGTGTACTTTAAATAAATTATTTTACAGTTTAGGCTGTGCGTATTATTTTCTTTCAACCTTTGAGTGGTTTTGTGTGTGTGTGTGTAAAACATTCCTACCTGGACATACTGTATAGGCTCCGCCCCACAACTGCCTATCAAGAAAAATAGCACAAGTTGGTCACTTTCGTAGACATCGCTGTCATGAACACGTTATCAGCTGCTGAAGTTCTATTTCTAAGTTTTGCCAAAACTGTCTCCGCGCGTGCATCCCAAGTTTAACTTTTTATCAACGATGGCTGCCTCTGATATTGCATGCAACACTTTTGTAAAGTTGTACTCAGTAAAATCTGAAGATGTAGTGAATACTCGACGTTCGTCCTTTTATGCGTTTATTGAAGTTTTTAATCCGTCTTAAACTCTTAATTCATACAAGGTTGTCGGTAATGCAAAAGATGTCCTGGAGTATGTGTCGAATTTGCAACTATAGCGAAGTGAAGAACCAGACGCTCAGTGAAGAAAAACAAGCATTCTAGATTAAGAAACTCGTTGACGAATAGTACGACTAAACTTATTACCTCGTGTTACACATCACCGATTACATTCCTGCGACAAAATACGCCAACCTAGTGATTATGGACAATTTAAAATATTTTTACCACTACATCAACGTTTACCACGGTGAGGTGTCTAGTGAAGTTATAGCTGGAGGCCTGTGTACTTTTTAATAGACTTTAGTGGCGAGTACCTTTTGTCTCTCAGAGTGGAACGGTATGGGCACGCCTATTTCTCGAATAGAGCCCCTCAATGTTAACTGATTCGCTATCGAATTATTTAACGTGTTAAGTAAGTTTATGTATGTACTTTTTCAACCGCCCGAACCCCTATTCTCGTGTTGGTGCATATCCCGACATGTTTCGTCCTGGGCTACCGAGTGGTCGAGTCACCAACAGGGTGGCGCCTCGATCATAAGACGCATGACTTGCCACCAGGTCAGCGTTATCAACTGAAGCAAGCAGCCCACCTCACACTAGCATCTGAGTTTGAAGTGTTGTGACGTGGTATCCGGAAGCTTCCTCGCTGCATCACCAAGAAACACCTGCATTTACAGTAACAAAGAAAGATGGAATCACCACTAAGCAGTATCCTTAATGTTCAATGCGCCGTGACATTTTCTGTCAGTGAATGTGTTTAAACCAAGCTTAGGGTAATTGTAATTAAACCTGAATGTAATTAATTACATTATTTTGTGTAATTGCAATTGTAAGTGATCTCTTAAAATAAAAAGTAATTATAATTGACCGTTCAAGTTTGGTTCAATTATAATTACTGTGAGACTTTGGCCAGAATCTTATTGGAGTCGATCAAGAGAAGACTTGATCCGTTTCTGGAGATGAGTGACGTTACAGCAGCAGTCTTCTTTGACCCTCATTTCAAGCTGGATTGGTTGACATCTCAAGAAAAAAAAGATCAGATCTTGCGACAGATCAAGATGCTGCCTGCTGAGTCTGATATAGAGAAGGAAACTGGGGGGTAGGGTGAAAGGAGAACTCTTCCTCTCCCACCAAAAGTCTGCGAAAGAGGCCTCGCCTTTTTTCCTTCATCCCTCCTGCAGCGCCAGCGAAAGGCGGGCAGGTATCACGCCCAGATGAACTCAAGCAAGTGTTAGCGGAGTACGCAGAGGGGGGTCGTGCTCCGCTCGATGCTGATCCCTTGGCCTATTGGAGGGACTCTCCTCCGAAGATGTGTCCTCTGAAGCACCTGGCCAATTTTGTTTAATCCTAACCAAAAATAAAATGTAGATTTTATGTCTGTTTATATGATTCTTTATGTGGCTTTATAAATATTTTTTTATTAAGATGAGCTTATGCTCTCTTGACTCTTCCTTTTTGCTGTTACTGGAACGTTAGTTTGTAAGTTAGATTAAGGTTTAATTAAACGTAATAATGAATTATGTTTGGTTTATTCATCACTACACCCCGATAATATTTTCTCTTTTATGAAATGAAGACTACTTGTTGATAAAATTTAAAGAAAGGTGTTTGAACAAATATTAAAGGAAAATACGCCAATAGAGAAGAAGCACCCATTTTACAAATGAAAAATTCTAGTTGGATTTGTCCACCTAGTTAACCATTCTAAAAATTGACAGTCAACGCTTGGAGTAATTGTAACTGAAGTTGAGTAATTAATTACATTATTTTGTGTAATTGTAATTGCAATTGTAATTAACCTTTTAAAATAAAAAGTAATTGTTATTGTAATTGAAGCTTTGGAAGAGTAATTGTAATTGATTCTACAGTATATAATGTAATTGCTCCAAGCCTGTGTAAACGTACCAGTGGTATGATTAATTACACTGTAACACAAATTTGGAAATTTTCTGTTTCTTTTTTTTATGAATTTCGGTATGCTGACTACGAAAATAATATTGGTTTCTTTGTTGCATCCCTTGATTTTTCACAAAGCCAAAAATAAGATTTTGCATGTAAATATACTACTTATGCTATATTTTAATTTATTATGAAAGTTTTAGCATGATAAACCGAAAGAATAAATATCCCTTTATCAAATTAAGTCAATACATCATCTTAGAACAGCAATTATTTAATTAAAACAGCATGTCTCATGTATTATAGCGTATTAATTGGGTCATTTAGAAATGATTTTTTGATCGGTTTTTTCTCTCGTGATCACCATCATTACTTCGAAGCAAACACCAGATGTAGTCGCCCATCATGGCTGCATCCCACCTTCCCTGATACCACTTCTCCATAGTTTGAATATCCTGATGGGGCCGTTCACCATGTTCTTCACTCACGTCACCTAAATTTGCTCTGAAGAAGTTCAAATGAGAATGTAAATAGTGAAGCTTCAATGACATTCTACAGCCCAGTCTTTCAGAATTTTCAATCAAATTTTCAACAAGCCCTTTGTAGTTCTCACTTTTGGTATTTTTCAGAAACCCATGTACTACAAGCCGAAATGCTTGTCGTGTATTCTTTTCAACAGAGTCATTTTGTCTTCTCTTTGCCTGCCAGCATTTGCCTTACTTGTGGTCCAACAAATATTCCTATTTTGACTTTGGCTTCAGTTTTGGGAACATTGATCGTATATATTGGAAGGCATCACCATAAGTATCCAAGGCTTTCAAAAAATTGTTTCACAAGCCCTAGTTTAACATGTAAAGGTGGCAGCAAGACCTTGTCTGTTTGTGCAAGAACATTGTTTATGATATTGTGAGTGCCAGGGTTTAAATGCTCTCTGGCAGGCCATTCTCTTCTCACATAGTGCTGGCCTGTTGCTCTGCTGTCCCATAAGCAAAGGAAGCATGAAAACTTTGTATATCCACCTTGCAATCCAAGTAGGAAACCCAGCATTTTAAAGTCCCCACAGACATCCCATTTTATCTTTCATAGTTAATCTTCTCCAGAAAATACTTTATATTTTCATAGTCTTCTTTTAGGTGAACTGAGTGAGTTACAGGAATTAATGGATATTTGCTGGCATTGTGCAGCAAAACAGCCTTCAAACTTCTTGTTAAAGAGTCTATGAACAGTCGCCACTCTGTTGGATTTAGTTCTACACCCATTTCCTCTCAAAAAGACCAGCCATATCAGAATAATAACAAAGACTCATGAACTGCGTAGAAAGATGCAAAAGTTAAATGCCTTTTCCTGTAGCTACTAGCCTTGCAGCTAGTATCTAATCAATTTCATTCTTGGAGACGTGATGTTAACAGTTCTGTATTAGATTTAGTAAGACCTAGGTCTCTTACTAAGTCATCTAATTCTTGTTGATTTGGGAAGTGTGGAGATTTACTTGATGATGCTCCTTTGAAGTGAACCTCGCCATCCTGCTCACTAGATGATTCCACTTCTGAAGTTACTTCTAAGGAAGGTGGATTGGGAATTGATAATTTTTCAGTGTGAAACTGGGGCAATGGAAGATGGTATGCTTGGGTATATTATATTTCTTCGATCTTTAGCTTTCTTGTACTTTGCAATGTCAACCATGCAAAAGTAGCAGTCATCGTGGCGGTTAATGGGTTCTCTCCAAACTCGAGGAATTGCAAATGGCATAGACTCGCGACTACCACGTAACCATCTTTCCAATGTTGATCGGCAGGAACGACAGCAAAAGTGAGGTGCCCATGATTTGTCTTGGTCACCCATAGGCATTCCAAAATAAGTTTCATATACTAAGTAAAATTTAGTGCCAACAACACTCTTGTGCTTAACCTTGTTTGGGCCAATGTAGTATCTGCAAACATAGCAAAATGAGTCTGGACAGAGCTTACAAGCCCTTGTGCTAGCCATAAAAATCTGAAAAATATTTGAGTTAAAAAATATTATTAAAACATTGAAATATACAGTACATACAATAACAAAAGAAAAGTTGAGAAAACCTTCAATATATTTAATATATGCAAAAATCATGAAAATTCAAAATTTGTATTTCTATAAAAATCTAGTGACAGTAGAGAAAAATGAATGCCAAAATTAAAATAATTATACCTAAATAATCACAGAAACATTGAAAAATCAGCATAAACAATTTTTGTTACACTGTGTTATGTGCTCGAGACAAATTATAAACGTGTAGCCTCCCCCAAATGTAATGTGATTTATTTGGCTGTTGATGAGATGTCGAAAATCTTTGTATTGGTTGAGAAGTGGTCGGCTAAGAATTATAACGTGCCAGCTTCCGCGAGTGCAACAAGAGTAACGATTAGTGACACCCATTCATATTGTATTATTTGTACGTTAACTGTGAGTCGCGATACGAATCAACCTTATTATGCCGCGTTATGCCGAGACAGTGTTGCCAGTGGCCATTATACTCTATATTTATTTTAGCATTGGGTGAGCGTGTTGCATCACATCATATGGTCTCTCAACCTTATATCTATTTTTTTTACTTTTTATCTTTTAAAATGGTGGCTATTAAAGTTCATCGTGTGACGTCACATTTATATATAAATTTTTTTCTTATTTTTTTTAAGCAAAAGCCATTAACGGATTAAGAGCATATCAAGGATTAAAATTTTGTCCTGCCGGCACTCCCCTTTTCCCCTCCCTCCACATCCCCTTTTCCCCATTACCCCTCTCCCCAAAGGCACCCATACTACTGTGTTGGCGAAATGGATTTATTTTGTTTTAACCTATGGGCAGAACATATACCTTTCAACCTTTCAAATGTTCCGTGCGATGATTCCTCATTTCACGAAGCTTGTCGCCCCTCCTCTCGAGTTGGCTTGGTGAAGTAGTGAGTTGGTTTCTTGTACTTTCCACCTCACATAGCCAGGTACGCCCAGCTCATCGGAGATTGTTCTGAGCCAGGCGTCTAATCTTTTGAAGATGTCCAGTCTAGGGTGTCCCGTTTTGGACGAATCTCAAAGTTATTAATGTCCAGCCCTCTCATATCGTGACAAATGATGATTTAAGTATGCTAACCAATTTTTAGACCGAAATAAAAAAATTTGACCCCCGAGCACTCGATTCGAAAATTTTAGGGTCAAATTTTAAAAAAAATTTGTTTTTTCGATTTTATGCCTATAAATTCAATTTTAGACACTTATAAATGGTTTCATCCGATGCATATTAAAAAAAACGAATAATTTGATACCAAATTTATATAGGTTTGGCTTAAAAATTTTTGTTTTTATTTACTTTTTTCTTATTTTTTGGGGGATTTTAGCTAGTCAACTAGTTACCTAATGATTAACTATGGCTTCGAATGAACGAAAGTTAAGAAAAGATAAGGAACGTGATGATTCTGTTCTTGGAGATCTCCTTCCTCATTTGGAACCACACAGAGGGGCACTTTTTCCCTCAAATGGAGATGTTCTTCGTCACTTTTTAAGTCTAAAAAGAAACTCCATGAGGAATAACTCAGTAGAGGAGACAATAAAAGTAGTTTTGGAAAAAGTTAAACGTTTTTGGATCCTGGCCAGTATACCTTCTAAAGATGTTGGGCGTCATCCGAGACCTAAACAGTTATTAAGACTTAATTAAAAAGAGAGATACTATTGCACGAATTGCAGAACGTCCTAATTATAACAATAAACTTCAGGAATTTAACCAGGTTTTAAAAAACTTTTTGACATCAGCTCTCAGAACGCTGAAGAAATTATAATGAAAGATCCACCAAGAAGTAATGAAACGAAAATTTGGGATGTTAAATTTCTGGAAGATCAGAGAGGAGAAAGGGAAATATGCTTAGGAGGTCTAGATAAAATATATGAAAAGAAGACTAAAGCTAAAGCTGAAAGAATCCAAGAAATAAAAAACCGTGAACTAAAAGAATCACAAAGGAAAGCAATGCCTGGAACATCTAAAATGAATATGGTCTATCAAGAAAATTCGTCTTCAGAATCGGAGCAAGATGATCCAGAATTTAAACTTTCGAGTGCGAAAAAAGGTCCTAAGCGTCAAAATATTATGAAGTCTTCTAAAGTTAGCAATATAGCTGACAGATTAAACTTGTCATTAAATCAAAGAACAGCTTTTGCTGCTACTGTGCTTTCTGCCTGTGATATAGATTTAGAAACAGTCAGCCTGTCCAGAACAACTTCTTGGAATGCAGGAAAGAAAACTAGGGAGAACACATCTAAGAAAGTGAAAATCGATTTTGAGCCTCCAAATTTCTCTTCGCTCCATTGGGATTCTAAAATAGTTACAGAATTGAGAGGTGAAAAGAAAGAACGGTTGGCTATTTTAGTTTCGGGAATGCCAAGTGCGAAGGAAGGCAAAATTTTAGCGGTTCCAGATATCCCTGATGCTACTGGATTTTCTCAAGCCCAAGCCACTTTTGAAGCTGCTATGGATTGGAACCTTGAAGGAAGAGTGGTTTCGTTGGTTTTCGATACAAACGCATCGAATTCCGGTTGGATCAATGGTGCCTGCGAAAGACTAGAAGACTTATTAGGACAGAGGATACTCTGGTGCGCATGCAGGCATCATATTTTTTAATGATGTTTTTAAAGTAATATTTGACAAATCAATATCACCTGATCATGAAATTTTTCAAAAATTTAGACAAACTGTATGGAAGAATTTAGATACGAGCAAGAAACATAAAACATTGGAAACAACAAACAGATAGCTAAAGAATAAAATTGAAGATGTAACAAACTAGCTTTATGAAATCCTGCAAAATGAAGATAGCAATGTATTACTTCGCGGGGATTATGAAGAAAGTGCTGAGTTATGCCTACAGATTTTGAATCAAACTCCAAAAGGAATTCGTTGGCTTCATCCTGGAGCCTCGCATCGTGCTAGATGGATGGCTACAATCATGTATTGTATAAAAATGTTTGCTTTTAGTGATCAAGCAGGTTACACTGAAAATATGGTGAATAAGCTGGAAAGAGTATGCAAATTTATAGTAATGATATATATCAGAGTTTGGGTGTCATCTACAAAAGGAGTTGAAGCACCTGAAAATGACCTGCAGTTATATCACGACTTGCAAGCATACAAGAAAATCGATGAAGAAGTAGCAAACCAGGCTATTAAGGCCCTTGATCGCCACCTCTGGTATGTTACTGAAGAAATGGTACCGCTTTCTTTATTTTCAGAAAATTTAAGTGGTGAATTGAAGACCAAAATTGCTAAATCAATATCGAAATTTGAGAAGCGAGGATTTTCTAACCGACGAGGACCACCAACATTTCCTACACTTAACCTTTCCACGAGACTTATGGATCTAGCTGGGCCAAACTCATGGCTCTTCTTGAATTTATTCAATTATTCTGGTAACTGGCTTAGAAAATCTGCAAACGAATGGAAAGATAATGAAGATTTCAAAAGAATGAGTAAGTTTGTACACTATATGAAAGTAGTAAATGACACGGCCGAACGAGGTGTTAAGTTAATAGAAGATTATGCTAATTCGATCACTAGAGATGAAAAACAAAAACAATATCTGCTACAGGTGGTTGAAGACAATAGACAAAAAGTGCCTGATTTCAAGAAAAAAACATTAACCAAGTATGTCATAGATTAGGCCGCGCATTCGAAAAATTGAAAATAAATTCTTAGTTCTTTATTTTAAAAGGAAGATTTTAGGTTTATGGAGTTTAGTACTTTTTTTTTTCATTGCACTTGTTTTATATTTTTTCTCATCTTGTTTTAATTTTATAATTGTGTAATGTCTTTGTATCGAAATTTGATCTTTACTTTCTGTAAGGAATCAAAAATGTTGTCCGAGTTGAAGTTTTAGTCATTTTTTTGAAAAGAAAGTTTTATTTATTTTTTTTTTTTCTTATGTAGAGGAAGCTTTTGTTTTTCTAGTCCATAAAAGAGGGATATTTTTTATTTTTACCATTTTTGTTTGATAATTAAACGGAAAACGATTAATTTTCTTTTATTTGCCTTATTTATTTAATAAAGTTGAAAGCAACAAGAGAAATACTCTAAAAAT